>WWET01000145.1:521035-547707 GCA_011038615.1 Limnodynastes dumerilii | reverse complement strand
GGGACAGAGAGGTACAGAGAGAGAGAGAGGGACAGAGAGGGAGAGAGAGTGAGAGGTACAGGTGTGAAAGTGTAATGTAAATGTAGAATGTGTGAATGTGCTCCTAAAAGGCTTTTTATCAGCAATGCGGGACATGGCACCATAACCTTGGGGGCTACAGAGATGCATTTTTACTTTATTTATATTACAGAGTACAGTACAATAAATACCATTGATATTATGTCACTGCTCATTAAAGGTTGTGAAACTATTCCTATTGCTGTAAAGTGAGAATAAATTCTATTATTCAGGGAAAATTTTGTTAATCATTTTGTCTAAAGATAAATTTCTAAATAAATTCTCTTTTTTCTTCTGTTGATCGTGTTCTTGGAACGAGTGCAGAGATTTTGTGATGAATAAAGTTCTCTGATCTCCCGTCCTAAGGCGTGGTCCCCATGACTCAGAGTATGACCTCATCCTTACTATTAACACAGTACAGATGGGACAATCCACCCATCACCATGAGAAGTATGGAAATAGGGAATTTTCCTTATTTACAAGGAGGGAGATCTGATGGTGGGATTAGTGAGGATTTTCATGGGTTGTTTTGCTGATGTTGTGAACTTATTCTAGGCTTTGCCTGTTTTTCAGGCTGTAGAAAATATGCAGCAGCCAAATCAATGCTCATCCATCATGTTACATGCTCCTGACACACTTATACCTGGGGCAGAAGGTGACCGGCTTGGACCCCATAGCAAGTAGGTGGGGCCCGAATCTGTATAGGAGCAGGGGCGGGACATGTGCACAGTCAGAGGCTGGCAGCAGAAAACCCATTACAATACATTGCAGCAGCTGTCAGCGCTCAGCTCTTATACAGGGAAAGCTGTGTAATGTTTTAAGTTGCCAGCCTCTGACAGCATGATTAGGGGCCAACTCTATTCCCGCAATGATGCCGGGTGATTGACCATGATGCAAATATTGCACACATAGGGTCTGATTCACAGTTAAGAATTTTTGTGTTTTTAGGTGCTTATTTTTAAGAAGGGATATACTGCGCATGCGTAATAACTTTTATGCGCTATTTACGTTGGACTTGGGAATGCAAATGCCATGATTCAACAGCACGCACCTAAAGTCGCTATGTTTGCAGTAACTTACGCCAAAAGGGGCGTGCCATGAACAATTAACACGGCAGATACGAAGATGGGGTAGAAGGAGGCATATAAATGACCAAAAGCAGGCACGGTTATGCAGTAACGTTCGTAAGTAGACGCCCTATGCACACAAATGCGAATCTACAATTAACGGAGCCCTATGGCACTCGTAAGTGTCTTAAGAACCTGAATACCGGGGGCGTGCTGAGGGAGTCGCCTTGCTACTAGTTGCGTATATTTAAGAACCTAACGTGTTCTTAAGTGTGAATCAGATCCATTGTGCTCAATAGGTTCAGGGATCTTTACCCAATTCTATTGTAATTCTTTTATCACCCACATTGCGTGGTAAACAGGGCCAGCGCAATGTCGGTGATGTTGTATTCTGTATCTTAGGTAATCACCAATCACATGCTAAAAACATTGCGCATGCAATATTGCTATGTTACACCTAATTAAAAGAAGTAAAAAGAAAGAAATCCAAGAAACATTTTAAAACTCAAAATACACAATATAATAATATAATATAAATATTGGTGCACTACATGTCATAGTACGCCCAGACTGCCATAAGTGCTTGGGCATGCTGGTGCTTGTAGTACCACAAGTGCCGCCATGCCCTGACACCTGGGTCTGGTGCGGGCTGTAGTGTCCCCACAAAATATACGGACTGGCTCAATATAATAAACACATACGAGTGTGGGTCCCCATAGCGAACGGCCCTTTTTCGATACTGGCTGGGATATAGATTGCTTATGCCTCCAAACGGGAAGTAGCCCCACTCCCTAACCCTAAGTCACCCCTCCCCCAGCAGCCTAACCCCAAGGACATGTCATCCTAGGTGGAGCTTTTCATTTTGTCCTCAGCCCAGCACTAGATAGATCTTCTCCCTCATGCCAAAATCCTAAAGAATCTCTTTCAAAGCTCTGTACTCTTTGACACAATTTTGGTATGGGTAAAAACTGATTTTGAGTAACAGAACTCCATATTTATCTCCTAGATTGGTCTTGTACAGCGATAAAAATGAACAACCTCCTGAGGCTCTGTAACTTATTGAAAGCGCGCCAATTCGCACCCACCCTGACCTTTGTCTGGAGGGGATGACACCCTCAAGTGCACCTCGCATGCACCAGAGATATTCACTGCTGGGGGGTTGGGCCTTCCAGATTTAAAAAATATATTTTAGCTGCACAGCTCGCCCAGTGCCCATCCAGTGCCTCATATCATCCTAACCTAGCTCACACTATTGATTTGGGACCACTCCATATCCCGTTACAGTTTCCCAGGCATGTCTGAACTTGCTGGGATATCGATTGCTTATGCCTTGATGAGGCATAGCAATCGATCGCCGGAGCACCCAACACTATGCTCCGATAGCTGTTTCCCACAACCCGCTCCCTAACCCAAACCCTAAGTCTCACCCCCGCAGCTTAACCCTAAGTCCCTCCCCCTGCAGCCTAACCCTAAGTCCCCGGAGAGGGTTACTCACCTCTCCGGTGGTCCGGCAGCGGCTCTTCCAAAAATGAATGGGTGAGTATGTGATTGCATACTCACCCATTTATAAAAAAAAATTCTGTATGACATTTGAAATAGAGACAGCCGAAGAGCAACTTTTGGCTGTCCCTATTTCGTCCTCATTGTAGAGGGGACTTGCAACAACACATACAGACATACATACATACATAACCTTTCATACTTACCAACAGGTTATTTACTTCTAAGGTCCAGTCTTCTTTATTTCATTATTCATGTATTTATTGCATCAGGAAAGGACGGTATATTTTGTGGGGACACTACAGGCTGCAATGTGCCATAATGTCAGGACATGTTGGCACCAGCATGCCCAAACGTTTAAAGGCAGCCTTGGCTTGCTGAGACCTGTAGTGCACCAGTAGAAGGGTGTATTTTGAGCTTTATTAACTTTAGAATAAAAATTATTATTTTTTACATTGCTGTGTACGTTAATTTGCACTTCTCTGAGCTGAGTAAATATCACAAAGTTAAACAATTTAATAACTTAATAGTTTGGTGCAATGATGGTGTTAAGTACTGCAATAGAATGCCGTAAAGTGAACATTGCGCCCAAACTATATGCAATTGAGCTAAAATCGCAAGGGAGAGAAACAGCCTATAAGAGTGTGGGGTTGGGGGCGGGTGGCTGTAATGCACACCCGTCACCTCCGGACCCCGTAGCAGCTGCACCCCTTTCCACTGCTTAAACTGTTGGAAATATGGCGTATGGGGGGGGGGGGGATATGCAGATTGTACAGTGAGGTCATGCTAAGTGTCCTCCGGTCTATCCAGACTTCCTCATTTTAAGTGAGGAATGCGCAGAAGTGTTAATGTAAGGCGGCTTATATCTCTCTGTACTCTGCACGGTAGTGGACCCCCCCTCCCCCTCAAAGAAGGCTGAATATCTCCAATGTCTGAATTTGGGTATTTTGTGTCCATGGTGACAAGGTCATCCTGTTATGCTATTGATCCCTCTGCATGTGTCAGACATAACTCTGGTCCGCATTCACAGTTACGTAGTTTTCGTCTTACGTACATTGTTTTAAGAATTGAGCTACTATGCATGCATAAAGCCCATGCTTTCGCAATGTACGTACAGAAATGGTACGCAGATAGCGTAAATAAGCTTCTACGCCTGCATAGTAGCTCAATTCTTAAAACAAAGTACGTAAGACGTAAACTACGTAACTGTGAATCTGGACCTCTGTGATGATTGGATCAAGCATCATATAGAGGGAGATCACGATGTACTGTTGAATAGAAGGATCTAAGATTAGTCTTCCAGTTTAGTCTGAACATAGTGCAGGATAGAATAAGGGCTGCCAGTCTCTTAGTTTATGAATACACATATACTGTGTTTGTCAAGCATAGGCAAACTAATCTCTGTTAAAGAAACAAAGAGATTATATAATGAAACATCTGTGTGACACAATGCTTGTAGGATTTCATTGTTTACAAGTCCTTGAGCTCCATAAACAAGGTTTCAGCTCTTCTGTATTCATTATGACTCTGACCTTATTCTAGAGTTCCAGGAATGACTCTCTTTACTCAGACACGGAGGGCTCAGCTTTATCTTACTTCCTTGTATCTCTCTCTGTATAGTGAGCCTATATGAACATTTACACACCCTGGCCCTGGTTACTGAGAGAATGTTCAATGCTTGTGATTGTATGTATCAGAAGTATGAACATGACCTATTACTACTGGTGACCAGCTCTCTCAACGGGTACATTGCCCAGATGGCACAATTTAGTTGGGGTACTAACAATTTGAGTGACTTGGCACTGGTGCACATGGCAATGAGTAGGTGTTAGGAGAGAGTAATACGAAGCGTCTCTTGCAAACTCTCTGCTCTCTACTTTTATCTGAATATTGCTCGTATAACCCCTTTCTCTGAGGTTTTTTGCCTCAAAGTGGCAAAGCAATCAATCCCTGGAGCACCGAATACAGTGCCCGGAATGGTAAGTATCCCTAACCCTTCCCTTCTATTACTGTAACTCTAACCCTCCCCTAACACTAAAAGTCTCCAGAGAGGTTACTCACCTCTCCTGTTCATGGGCCTGGCAGTGCTTCCATAAATGAATGGGTGAGTATGCTGATCGGCATAAACACCCATTCAGAAATCAAATATAAAATGGCTGCTATTCAAAATAGAGACAGCCAAAAAAGAACTTTCAGCTGTCTCTACTTCTTAACGACAGCCATTGTACCGGGGACTCCCACCGCTTTGGAACGCCCTTACTGTGCAATCACTATTCCGGATGCCACCCACCATGTGCACCTTGTGGAGGCTGATTGTGCGGCTGCATTCTGTTGCGGAAGTATAGGTATAGCTATACAGAGCTGACTTATATACGTTACAGTCGTAAGTCAGCTTTCTTTATTAATGAAGGATCAGCTCCTTGGTCCTTAAAGGGAACAGATCATCCAACATTTTTTAGCCAGAGGAGGCGTGTCTTGTGCTTAGAGGCTGTGTATCTAGTATTAAGTCAGAGGAGGTGTGTCTTGTACTCAGCCTTAGGAGGTGTGTCTTGTACTTAGAGGCGGTGTGTCTAGTACTAAGTCAGAGAAGGCATTTCTTGTACTTAGCCAGAGGAAGTGTGTCTTGTACTCAGCCAGAGGAGGCGTGTCTTGTACTTAGCCAGAGGAGGCGTGTCTTGTACTTAGCCAGAGGAGGTGGGTCTTGTACTTAGCCAGAGGAAGTGTGTCTTTTACTCAGCCATAGGAGGCGTATCTTGTACTTAGCCAGAGGTGGCATGTCTTGTGCTTAGAGGAGTTGGGTCTTGTACTAAATCAGAGGAGGCATGTCTTGTGCTAAGCCATAGGAGGCATGTCTTGTGCTCAGTCATAGGAGGCATGTCTTCTACTCAGCCAGAGGTGACATGTCTTGTGCTTAGAGGCGGTGTGTCTTGTACTTAGCCGGAGGAGGCGTGTCTTGTTTTCTGCCAAAGGAGGTGTGTCTTGTGCTCAGCATAGGAGGTGTGTCTTGTGCTCAGCCACAGGGGGCGTGTCTTGTACTCAGCTAGAGGAGGCATATCTTGTGCTTACAGTAGGTATGTGTTAAGTTATATCCTTAGTGGAGGATACAATACATTATAATTATATACATCATAATTATTTAAAATAACAGAAATTGCATCTTGGTATGTCCCCTTGGAAAGTAAGAAGGATAATCCTCCACAACACTCTTACCTGTCTATCTGTAACCTTAGCAAATGTAGCAAACTTTATTACAAATGACCTCCCTCTCACTGTGCTTGTGCCTAACATGTTTACACAGCCATAGAATTCCTGTGTGATTTCAGCCATGCTCTGATCTGAGGAATAATGGGCACATTTCAGTCAGCATTATAACTGTCAGTAGCTTTATTAGCAGTGATTAGCTCTTCAGAGGACATAAAAGCTCTGGGTCAGAAGGCTAAGTGGAAATTTCATCTCACTTTTATTACAAAAATATAGTAATGCCTCCCTCACACGTGCCCTTTGCTTCCTGTGATAAAACACAAACATGTCAGGCAGTCTATATAACCTCTGGGTCATTGAGTTAGACCCCTACCTATCTGTTACTGTTTACACATGAGGAGGCAGGTCCCATTCTCTATTAAAAAGGAAAGACAATTCTGTGGCGCTATGCACTTTAAAGTTATAAACATGAATCAGTTATTCAGATGTCCACAAACACATGAATTAAAATATAAAGTTCATTACAAGACTCTCTCCTCCTCCACCGCTCTCTACCTCTCCTCCCTTATCTCCATCCACATTCCCTCCGCTCTGCTAGTGGCCGTCGCCTCAACTCCAACCTGATAACTACCTCTCACTCCTGCATCCAAGACTTCTCCCCTCTCCATTGGAACAACCTACCACATCCTATCCAATACCCTCCAATCCTTCAAACACTCCCTCAAAACCCACTTCTTCAGGCTAGCCTATCCTTCCTCCACCTAAGCTTACCTGCCCTCCCCATCTTCATCACTGTGTCTCCTATTTATTTGCTCTCTATCACTTAGCTTGTTAGCTCTTATGAGCAAGGTCACCTCCCTCCTGTCATCATACCTTGTCCTCATCACTTCCCACCTTTCTCTCTCTACTGTCTATCTCTGTCCTTATTCATCTGCTTCTACTCACATATCTAGCTTCTTTATTCTCCTCACATATTATCTCTCTCCTTATTCACCTGCTTCTTCACACATATCCAGCATCTTTATTTTCCTTAAATATAGTTCTGCTTTTTTTTTTTTTTTACTGTATTTTAATTTTACTTTATAAATGAATTGTATTCCTTATTCATGTTTTTATACCCAATGTTAATTATTGTATTGTATTGTATATGTAACTATTGTCTTTGCTATTGCCTCTGTACGGCGCTGCGGATACTGTGTAGCGCCTTATAAATAAACGTTAATAATAATAACATACTAAACACATGCAATAAAATATCCTATAATACCCTAATACTGATAAAACAATGCACCAAGTACATAATAGTCCAAAGGTACTAAATATATCCTTGCTGTATAAAGAAGGAGTTTTTAATATAAAGACCACATGGAATCTATAAGTACCTATGGAGCTTCCAGTCCAAATCGTCATAACCGTCTGCTATATAAGAAAAATAAACAAACCAGCAGTCCACTCCCTATTAAATGAGCAAAAGACTGAGGAAATCCAGGCCCTCTATACCAACATCCCTCATGATAAAGGTATTGAAATTCTTAGGAATGTTTGACAATTAGTTTTTTCTTCAGGTGATTGGTACGGCCATGGGGACTAGATTCCCCCCCGGGTATGCCAACTTGTATATGGTGGGCCTTTGAGTCAAAGTAGTCTGGAATGAATCAGGGTGAATCTGGTCTTCTATGGACGTTATATCGATAATCTCTTTTGGGATGGGGGTTGCTCTTTGGCTCACAAGTTTGTTGAGTTCCTCAATCAAAATTCCTTGTTTTTGAACTTGGCAACAGTGAATCCGAAATGGTTTTTCTTGATCTTACTATATCTGTGAGAGGTTCTGAAATTTCGGTTGAAATCTCTGGCTAGAAAGTCTGGCTTCCGAAAAAAGGATATTCAAAAGTTACTTTTCGAATGTCCCTTTTTCCGATACTTGCACTTTTGGGAAAACATTTTTATGAATGGGGAGTATGCTGTTCAGCATACTCACCATTCACTTTCGGAAAGAAGAAATCACTCCGCCGCCGCTCTCCAGGCCGAGGGGACAGGTGAGTCAACTCTTTCTGCGTGGTTAGGGTCAGACTGCAAGGGAGGTAGGGTTAGAGTCAGGCTGTGGGAGATGGTGGGTTAGGGTCAGGCTGTGGGAGATGGTGGGTTAGGGTCAGGCTGCAAGTAAGGGAGGGTTAGGGTCAGGCTGCCAGGAAGGAGGGTTAGGGTAGTGATAGGGGAGGGTTAGGGTAAGAATTAGGGGAAGTAGTGGGAGACTTTTTTTTTTACACTTTTCGGAGCCCCGAAAGCTCGGTGCTCCGTGGATAGGTTGCAATGCCTCCTCGAGGCATATGCAATCGAAATCCCAGCCAGTTCGCAACTGGCTGGGGAGGAATGGCCAATTCGAAAATCGGCCATTCGGACTGGAGCCCAACACCCCTGAAATTTGGCTTCTGGCTATAAAAAAATCGGTAGATGCGAACAATTATCTACATTTTAACAGTTCACACCATTGCCCCGTGGGAAATTGTGGTAAGGACCTCCGTTATATTCCATCTGTCGGTGGTAAGATTATTTCCTTTATCTTGAATGTACATCTCCTTGGAGAGCGGACTCTCTACTTATTACACTCCACATTGGGCTTGTGCAATCAGTTTGGACAATACTAACCAAAGTGAGCTCCTTTGGAACGCTACATATTCTCTAATCAAGTGACTACACTGTTGCTAAGTCTTTTGCTCATCTAATAAGAAGTGGACTGCTTGTATGTTTATTTAGCTTATATTGCAGACAGTTATGCCGATTAGGACTGGAAGCTCCTTAGGTGATTATAGATTCCATGTGGTCTTTATGTTAAAAACTCCTTCTTTATACAGCATGGATATATTTATATATTTAGTACCATTGGACTATTATGTACTTGGTACATTGTTTATGATTGGTTTATCAGTATGAGGGTACTGTAGAACATTTTATTGCATGTGTTTTGTAAGTTAATATACTTTATATTTTAGTTCATGTGTTTGTGAACATCTGAATAACTGATTATTGTTTATAATTTTAAAGTGCAAAGCGCCACATAATATTCTTTCCTTTTTAGCTGTTTACTTGTGGGGTGGTGGCAATTACCCCTCTTTGTTTGGCTGCTGCTTTTTAGTTTAACAAGTAACAGTTAATTCATATTAGATATATATTTTTGGAATATTTTTTTATTATTTTATTGCGTCATATCTAGCACTGATATTTATTTACTGTTGTTCCATTCTCAATTAGCTGCAAGATCGGGAGCAAGTCCATTAATATGGATGGACTGTAAAACTAATGACTAGCAAAAATTAAATATAAATAAACCTCTCAGTGCAAATAAATAGGTTACGTGGAACTGTGAAAGTGCACCTAGAGTTTCAAGGCTGGGTTATGTACATTATAGGGGTGTTTACACTTGTTTCATAGTTAGGGGGGGGGGACCTTAACTCCGTCCGTTTTAACCTTATTGAGTTGCTCCTGTCTGACCCCTACTGTAATTACTAATGATGACAATACTAGCAATGCCCCTGCACACTCCGGATTTCTGAAGAGACGCACATGTCTGTAAATAGGACCACTATTGTGTGCTTTTAATCACTCATTTTGGCAAAATGACTCACAATGATAAATCTGGCCTTAAGCAGTCACTTCGTAACTCAGGAGCAGATTTATAGTCTGAAAATAAGAAAAGAAAGTTACACCTGGGTAAAACCATGTTGATTTCAGGGGAGTCAAATCTCATGTGTTGCAAATGGTATTAGAACTGGGTCTCAAATCGATTGCTTCTGCCTCCCAGAGGATAAGATATACATCCCCAGGAAAAGTCACAGAACTGAATGGTAAGTATTTATGTAACCCCCCCAACCCTTATCCTAATCCTTCCCCTAACCCCCCCCCCCTTCCATTACCCTAACTCTAACCCTCTCCTCCCCACAGCCTGACCCTAAGACTCCCTTCCCTGCAGCCTGACCCTAAGACTCCCTTCACTGCAGCTTGACCGTAAGACCCCCCCCATAGACTCCCCTTGTACACTCACCTGTCCGGTCTGGCGGGTCTGCAGCAGCAGTTTCGTAACTAATGAATGGGTAAGTATGCCGTACAATAACATCAACATACTTACCCATTCATTAATAAAAGTTTCTATTTACTAATATTTCCAAAATAGCGACAGCCGAAAATTAACTTTCGGCTGTCTGTATTTGGAAAATAGAATTTTCTTTGCGGAGAATGCATTCCAGCTTAGACCTAAATTGTTTTCCCAATCACCAGGCTGCTGGTAAGTCCTCTCAGAGCCAGATGTGGCTTTCCTTCCTGTGCACTCACTCACTGACATTAATGCTTTACAGTCTTCACACCTCTGCTTTATAAACAGAGCAATTAGGGGGATATTTAACACCTTCTGTATCTAAATCTCAACAGGAACATAAATATAACTGCAGTTATAACGGAGAGCTAAAGTTACAGTTTCATCTCTCACAACCCCATCTAAGTGCTCAGTATATATTTATAGGTAATGGATGAAAAAAAAGGAACTTTGGCTTATTGCTTTGGTAATTAAGGAACATGAAGTATATGAAAGCTCATCATAGCTGTGACATGCATTAACTAAGAATATATCATCCTCTCTTAAGTCCATCTGCACCTTATATATTTTTCTTTAGGATTAAGTTATGATATATTACTAATTATCATCAGCAACAGCAAAATACTGTGAGTTATAGTTGGTTTTCACTAACATGCTGTCTATATAGAATGGAGGTCACTTTTATGCTCACTGTATTAACTGGTGGTCACTAGGATGCTCTCTGTTTTGGGTGGTGTTCACTAGGATACTCTCTGTATTGGGTGGTGGTCACTAGTATGCTCTCTGTATTGGGGGGTGGTCACTAGGATGCTATCAGTATTGGGTGGTGGTCACTATGATGCTCTATGTAATTAATTGCACTCACTAGGATGTTCTCTGTGTTGTATAGTGGTCACTAGAAATCTCTTTATTGTATGACATACTAGTCAGTAGCTGTTGTATTTGATTGTAATTATTATATGACACATTTTATTGAACTTAATAGGCTATGCATAACACCACACACTCCTGTTGATAAGGTTCTTTATTTTGTGCTGATCCTACTTATTTATTGGTTAGCCTTGCTTATAGTTGATCCTGTCCACATGTCTCCTCTTTCAGTTTTGTTTCCAAGGCCACTTTAAGTTTCCAATCCACCCCTGCCCCATAGATTGGTCTGTCCTGCTTAAATTGATTGGTGGCTGGTGTACCATTAATGGGGATAGTTGATTAGTTGGTTGGTCAGTAACCATCCTTATTGTAAAGTAGAATGTTTCCTTGGTTGTGCTTAGATCATATTTTTCATTTCTTCCCTCTGGGAGATCTGGCAGCGAAGAAAGAGACTGTAGCATGGGGTGGGGCTTGATGCTAATTATGTCCTAAAGCTCCACCCCTTGTCTTTCAACGCTACAATCTGTAGTGAACGGGGTTTGATGACACCAATGATGCAATCATGTCTCCCATCCTTTGTAAGGCTATGAATCACAGTATTGATAGGCAGAGTGGCAGGACCTGAGGTAGTGCTTTGCAAAAGTCACTGCCTCAAGTCCATTGCATAAGCTGTACTTGCTCTCCCGGTATACCAGGGGAAATGCCCAAATTTCGGGAGCCTCCCAGACATTGTGAGAGAGCCTGCCACTGTGGTTTAGATTGTACTTAGCGTACTTGCCTGACCACTCCATTTGCTCCATGGACCTCTGCTCTAGGATCTACCAGAGGAAAAGAACATAAAGTAGATTAAACATAATCACACACTATATGCATACCCTCCATCTGTACCTATTTAGCAGGTACAATACCGTTTTTTTGTAAGGGTGTTAATGGCTAAAAGAACTTCTGTACAGGATTCTGACCCAGCAGTTCCCTCCCCCTTATACTCACCTTCCAGTCCTGCAGCCTCTGATCACCATAGTAGAGCTGCGGGGACAGACTCCTACAGTGACAGGACCCTCTCCTGTGAGTTCTTAGCTCATATGATAAGGTGTAAAAGGAGATTTTACACCTTATCTTACATGCAAATGAGAGCAGATTAAAGCCACGCCCCTTCACTAGACAAGCCACGCCCCTTCACAGACACGCCCCCTCCCAAGTGTACCTATTTTCTAAAAATAGGCATATTAAGCTAATTACTATTACTATACAATGATCCCCAGCACCCAACATAATACTCTGGAAGCTGGGGACATTGCATAGCATTACTGTACATCTGCAGGTGTAGTTGAGGATACACTTCTGATTCCTTTGTCTGTAACAGAACAAGTCAAACAACTGGTGTGGCTGCAAGTTCTGGGCGAGGCCCTTTAGCCTCACTGAGTAATGAAAGTGGAATTACAGAAACATGTGGTTAGACAGGAGCTGAAACGGAACATTGCACACAACAAGAAGTCATTTGTGTGCTTCTAATGTATCACATCTTCATTCACTCATTGTTCTTTGTTATACCGAAATGTAGCCTAAAATGGTACAAAATTTGTATACAATTTACTATAAAGGGCAGCAGGTGTCTTGTGTGTCTAACGTTACAAGAATAACAAGCAGAACTAGCCATGCAGAAGACATTTACTTTTATTGTTATCTTGTGCATGGATTCTACCATTGCTTGCTATATAATATAGACACAGGGCTAGATTTACTAAAAGGAAAATTGAGATGTTGCTTATAGCAACCAATGAGATTCTAGCCCTCACTTTCCTATTACATACTAGAGAATGTCAGCTAGAATCTGAATGGTTGCTATGGACAACATCTCCACATTTCCTTTTGAGAAGTTTAGTAAATCTAGCTTATAGACAGCAGATGAGAAGCACTTGGTTCATCTAGTAATGCCCATTTTTTTATTTGCTTAAAACACTGATGACCTCAGGCTCTAATTTAATACTTTAAGATTTAAGATATATTTATGTTTATCCCAAGTATGTTCCAATTCTTCTTCTGATGGAAGGCCATTGCCTTTATCCATTACCCTTTGAGTAAAGTAATGTTTTCTCACATTTCCCCTAACCTGCTACCCTCCAGTGTCAGTGCTGCCCTTGTCTTCTAATACAACTGCAGTTGTTACACTCTTGACCATTCCTCCAGTCTACCTAGATCATCACACTTTTGTCTACCCTCCTGGGGTGTATACCTTGTTACATATCTTTGTGTCATCTGCAAAAAGGCATATTTTCCTCTCTATACCACAGGCAATATCACCAATAAAGATATTAAATAGCACTGGTCCACGTACAGATCCCTGGGGAACTCCATTGGCTACATTACCATCCCTAGAAGAGATTCCATTTACTACAACCCTCTGTTGTCCATGCAACTATCTGTGAGTTCAATCCAAAAGTTTCCAGCTTCTTTAACAGTCTGTAATGTTGCACATGAGTCAAAAACCTTTCTGAAATCTAGATAAGCTATGTCTACAGCTCCCCCTTTATCTAATACTTTACTGACCCAGTCAAAAAATTCTATAAGATTGATATGATCTTCCCCAGTGAATCCATGCTGCTTGGGATCCTGTAGGTTACTGGATTTAAGATACTGTAAATGTTGTTTCTTTAACACTGTTTCCATCAATTTGCCTACTACTGATGTTAGTTGGCAGCTTCTTATCTACTTCCACTTTTATGCATAGGGACTTCGTTTCTTTATTTGTGACTGGTTTAATAATTCAGTTCATGGTTTTGCCAGCACCCCTCTAAGTTCTTTTAGTATCCTAGGATGTATCCCTCCTGGTTCTATTGATATGTCCACCTTCAGCTTTGAAAATTGCTTTAACCTGCTTCTTAGTGAAAGTAGTAATTTCCCTCCTTTAATCAGTAGGTTTCCTATTTAAAAGTGGTCTCTTTTCTCTTTCTATTGTGAATATGTAACATAAATATTTATTAAGTTGATCTGCCACAGAGATGCGGTCCGCAGGGGGGTAGTGGAGTAGGACGGTGACAGGCTGGAGAGGTGCTCATCTCCCTGCTCCGCAGCGCCGGTCTGTCCCCTTAAATGGACGCAGCTGTTAAACATTGCAAGGCGCTCTCACCACTCTGGTGCAGGGCCTCCCCTCTCATGTGTAATCACTGAATGACACTGGAATGACATAAGTTCACATTAGCGTCATTCACTTCTTAGCCCGCTGTGGAGGAGAGCAGAAAACAGTAGGAGGGAAACCTTCAAAGGTAAGTAACATATAGAAGTCAAAAGGGGAATATTGGGAGCTGGAGAGACATGATGGGGAATATTAGGGGCTGGAAAGACATGATGGAGAATACTGGGGGCTGGATAGACATGATAAGGGATACTGGGAGCTGGAGACACATGATGGGGAATACTGGGTGGTTAAAGAGACATAATAAGGGATACTGGGAGCTGAAAACACATGATGGGGATTCTGAGGGGCTGGCGAGACATGATGGAGAATACTGGAAACTGAAGACACATGATGAGAATACTGGGAGCTGGAGAGACATGATGAGGAATACCGGGAACTGGAGACACATGATGAAGATACCGGGAACTGGAGACACATGATGGGGAATACTGGGAACTGGAGAGACATGATGGGGAATACTGGGTACTGGAGAGACATGATTGGGAATAATGGGAGCCAGGGAGACATGATGGGGAATACTGGGAACTGGAGAGACATGATGAAGATACCGGGAACTGGAGAGGCATGATGGGGAATACTGGGAACTGGAGACACATGATGAAGATACCGGGAACTGGAGAGACATGATGGGGAATACTGGGAACTGGAGAGACATGATGGGGAATACTGGGAGCCAGGGAGACATGAATTGGGAATACTGGATGCTGGAGTTACATAAATGATAAATAATATAGTCTGTATTGTGTGGTGGGTTGAAGGATAAAGTGGGAATTGTATAGCAACTAGGACACTATTGTATAGTGGTAACTATGATTTGGATTCTTTTATTGTGGATACAAGATTGTGTTTATGAGGCTTACTATAATCTAGGATTGTCACTGGTGTTAAATTGTTAAACAGAAGGGTTCAAATCTTGCAGGTGGGGGGGCAAACACCCTAACACCAGCCCTGACTCCCATTCTCTGTTTTGAGCCTTACGATACCCTCTCTAGTTTTTTACCTTTCATTTATATACCTAAAAAAGCTTTTGTCCTCGTTTCATACCAAGTGGGCCAGTTTTTTTTTCTCAGCTTGTGCTTTAGCTGCCCTGATAACCTTTTAGCCTCCTTCTGCTTTGCATGTCTTCATTACTTTGAGTTTGCTTATAATCCCTAAAGGCCATCTTTTTTGCTTTCACTGTAGTTGCTACCTCTTTTGTAAACCACATTGGCTTTCTTTTTCTGGGGGTTTCCTAACCTTGCTTATACAAAGGTCTGTTGCTGTTAATAATGAACTTTTTACATCTCCCCACTGCTCCTGTACTCCTTTCCTGTGCCTCCACTCAAAAAATCACTTGCACATTTCCCCATTTTCACTAAATTAACCTTCCTGAAATCTAGCAGTCTTGTCAGTCTTTATGTGGTAAGTGTCTCTCTCTGTCTTTATATTAAAAGACTTAATGATGATAACTAGGTTCTAGGTTCTCACCCACACTTACTTCTGAGTAATTCTGGGCCTGATTCACAGGTCCTAAAAAGATAAGTAGGTGCGGATACACAAGTTTTAGGCCCCTCCCCCCGTATTCCCCATTCTTAAAGGCACTTAATAATACCATAGGGCTAGTGTCTGTGCATATTTTTCTCTTTCCCATGCCCTCCCCTGTTCATCTAAACCCCTTCCCACTTTTTTTTAAAAAGGTCACAAGGCTGCAGTAGCATTCCTCTACTTACTTAAGTAACTACGTAACTCTAAAGACCACACACAGTTAAACTACATTCTTAAATGCTACATAGCTTGTGTAGATATTATGACTATGCATGCTCATGTTCTGAAGATGATTAAACAAGTTTAATCCAGATTAATAGGTGTGTTATTAGTAATAACTTATTACCTACACATGATAATTGTGATGATCAATAACTGTATAGTCTGCAGCCAGTGAGACAATGACAATAGCGGAAAAGCCAGGCAGGACAAGTATTACTTGTACCTGGAAAAAGGGAGTGGCAAATGAACACATTGATGGTCACTATGGGCAAAGCAACTGAGTATTACAGCCTAAACACCCTGGTGCTAAATGGTTTGATGTTGCCGTGGTAACAAGTAATAAAAAAGTACTAATAAGAACAATATTAAAGAATAATACACACAACATTATGTACTAATATGTTAAGTAATACTGTACGTATTGTGCATACTCCAAACAGGATTAGCCTGTGCATCTCTGCAGATGTCTTCAGCCTAGATACCCTTATCTGTAATTAAAATGTAATCTGTTAAGTGACTAATTCATTACTCACACATTGATCTCACTTCCTTTTTGACTAAACCCCACACAGCAGAAACTAAGCTTATTATGCCAGACACAGTATTCTTCCTCTAATTCTCACGTCAGCTACAGTCAGAAAACTTCTTGTGTTGAAGACTTAAAGGGGCTGATTCAGAGATGCACTTAGACCTTTTTTTTGGTGCAAGTGTACAGCTCGGCTAAACCATTTTTCAAAGTAAGGGGGTGTTAATTAATAAAAAAAAAAAAAATTAAGGGAAAATACATTACTTTTACACATAGAACTAAAATACTGCATAGCTTTATGTTTATTCTATAAAATAGAGTTGAGCTAAGAAACTCCACCTCCTAATTTTAATTCTAGTTTTACAATTTTAAATCTGCCTCCCCTTGCTATTCAACATGGTATTGCTCAGGTTTACACTTGCACCTGAAAAAAAGGTGGAAGTGCAACTCTGAATCAGTCCTAAAGTGTGTATCCCGTGGGTTTGGTGTAGGTGCCTAGATCCCTGGTCAATGTGCAATAGACCTTATTAGGGGCTACAAGACAGTGGTCAGCTAACACCTGAGGCACTAGATAATTGCCCATTTACACACCATTATGTCTTGTCACTGTAAACTGCAGAATTTTACATCTGTCCTGCTTTAAAACTATTGGAGGGAATAGGTTTAGGCCAAGCTTATAGGCTTCTAGAGAGGAGAGATTCAATCACAATATGATAAACGGATGTTTTTATATGTTAATAATTGCGTTCCGGATTCTGACTTCCGCAGTGTAAGCGGTGCATGTACACACACCGTATTTCCAGTACTGTTAGTCTTTCCGATAACGGCTGAGGTATGTATATAATACAGTGGAGGTGCGCTAAGAGCTATGCATATTACCCAGACTTCTGTGCTGTCCTCATTATAGGTGAGAACAATGCAGACGTTTTAAGGTAGTGGTCAGGCAGCGTATCCATCGAGGATCCGGCACTGGATTCAAGTGGCGGTGTCATCAGAAGTCTAGATCTGCTTCTATGAGGTTAATGACATTTGAAGATTAAACATTTGTCTAAGATGCTAATTGTCCATATACAGTACTATATACGAAGAAGAAAAATTTAAACATATAGCTGTTTGGTTCATATTTTCTATTTCTCACTGTAATTTGCTCACAGCAAAGGAGAAATCCATCCTCTTATCCTCTTGTTCACTAATAGGATTTCATGTGAGTCGGCTATTCTGATGAATTATTAGGGCCTTACCTGACCCCAGAAATTCCAACAACAACCAAAGGTGTGTCTCTAGTCATTCTTCTACTGCACAATTTCATTCCCCAAACGTATATGAAAGAAGCCAGAAGATGGTGCTCTTCAAGCCTCTTCATCTGCAGAAGTCCTCAAGAGTGTGGAAGATTAAGAGGCACTGCATATATCAGCATCACCATGATCTTAGGTAATCCTGAAAGGTAATAGGCCATTGCAATATTAATTAAAAAAAAGGAATTGTGAATTGATATAATCAAGAGTGCACTTGAACATTTTCACTCACTTGTGCTATTTTATGGACAAGTACAGTCATTACATCTTGGTGTTGTATAGCAACAACATCTGCACAATCCACGATCCCACAGGTGTAGTGATAATGAGGATAGAGGAGATCTACACTATTCCCTAAATGGCACATTCATTTTTATATTCAATTAGCATCAGTAATGAGGAAAGTCAAAATTGTCAAGGCTCTTGGGGCTCCACCTCTCTGAGGACTTTCGTTGAGGACATTCCTTATAAGATAGAGGGCCAGATTTACTAAACTGCGGGTTTGGAAAAGTGGAGATGTTGCCCATAGTAACCAATCAGATTCTAGTTGACATTCTCTAGTATGTAATAGGAAAGTGAGAGCTAGAATCTGATTGGTTGCTTTGGGCAACATCTACACTTTTCCAAACCCGCAATAAGTGAAACCTATGAACATAACACTAGTTACAGGGAACTCACTGATGTCACTTTAATTTGTGAATTAACCTTGTTATGTCCAAAGGAAGTGTTGTCATAATTGCGAGACGTGTTGCATTCAAACCTCCTTGAAATTGAAACGGATATTATGTAAGGTGATTCAGGCAAAAACATGAATCAATACTATTTACGTGAACAGAGGGTAATTGTTGATTAAGAAGATATCAGATGAGATTGTACAACATTAAAAAGAACACAAAAGTTAGTTTATAAGAAACTTGCTTAAACAGAAAGAATAAATGTCATTGTAATGATCAGAGGAGAATAACTGCTCACCAGATCACACAAGAGGGTGGGTTTGGTTACACCGCGTGGGACGTGCAGGCTGTTATCAGAGAGATATGGGCCAGATCCAGACCCCCGCACGCATGTAAAGGTCTGTAATTACGCAGCGTAGATAGGAGTGCACGCCCCGAGCTCCCCTCTAACGGTAGTAAATCTGGACACTTATGTATCCAGAAGGCTACCTTAAGTTTTACGCATTGATCTGCATCCGTATGGACGCGAATCAATGTGTATGTGTCCTTCCCCGCCCATGACCCTTCATCTAAATGCCTATCCCTGCCTGTATGGTGGGGATACGGCATGCTTATATGAAGGGTTGGCCCCTTCATCCTGCAGTTGCAGAACATTTGGCACGGAGGCAGGTGGTTTAATAACAAGGAAAGTCTGGTGTAGAATGTGGTATTGCACCAAGTTAAATCAGGCATCCAAGAGCTATTCAGATTGTAATACACGCAAGTAAGTCTTAAAAAGATGCATGCAGGTACCCAGGAACCAACAGGTAAATCAGACAAAAATCAAAAGAGCCCAAGGAACACCAGGAAACCAGATAACTGACCCTTCACCCAACAAAGGAGAAGAGGTAATGATGCCAGCTGCTGCTACAACTATAGAAAGATGCTTCTTGTTGCCTAGCAACAGCAGGAAAGAGAAAGAGTTTATCCTTGCTGACTGGTGTATGTACTATGTAATTTAGATTGTGAGCTGAAATAGCTAGGGATAGATGTTAATAAGGATTAGAGGTAATATATTCCAGGTAGTAGTGTATGTTCTGGTGCCCCAAGTATCAAGACACTGACAGAACAAAAGCTATAATAAGATAATAATAAGCAAAAAAAATAACACTTGCCATAATTTACTGAAATGTCTATAAAATGGAGGTGTTGCCTATAGCCAATACCAATTGTAGCTATCATTGTACAGAATGTACTACATATGTGATAACTAGAATCTGATTGGGTGCCACTTTTACTTTTAAGAACCTATAGTAAATCTAGAGAGTCATATTCCTGGTCTCAGTGTACAGTATTTCACAGATCGATATGTAAATCTGAATGGTGAAGAAGAAATCAATATGACACAAGGAAACAAAGTCAGAACTTAACATTACACAATAGATCTCTCCAGACAAATCAAGGCCTGGGAAGTGCAGTAGTATTATTATAGATAAGAAAGGTTTACAGGCTGTAACCACTTCCGGAGGTGCATTGTGTCACACTTCCTGCTTCACAAGGCTCCTACAGTTTGCAAATACAAATGACTTTTTCTCTATGACAAAGGTGCTAGTGTGGACACTCGCTGTCGTAAGTCCAACTGGCCAGATCCACCGTCTTCTAACCTGAAAAAACTGCACTTAGCGGCTGTCACAACGTTACACTACAATACAACGGGGTAGATCCAGACCTAAGTACGCTAGCCGTTGCCGTAAAATCGCCTATTTGTATGTACTGCGCATGCGCGTGGCAGATGTTATGCCACCTAACTTTGAAGTACGTACCATAAGCATAACTACGAACGAAGGGGCGGGTCATCCATACGACACCCGGAAATAGGAGGAAGGCAATTTAAATTGTACAGTATGGGCCGGATACGTATGTCAGTACTTACGCTTTGAGAAATGTAAAACGACCAAAGTACATACGAGCGAGGGGAGTGCCTAGAAAATACGCTACGCGATGAAACGTAACACGCGCTTAGGTCTGGATTATAATTTAGGGGTAAATCCAGACCTATGCGCTAGATACGTTAGAACGCATGGCGTCTTTACGCTAGCGTCATTTCTATGCATTCCCCTTGCTCATAAGTACTTTGGCGATTTTACGCTGCCCAAACCCTACCTTAACTTTTCAAAGCGTAAGTACTGACGCACGTAATGGATTCACATACGCAACGGCCTGACCCGGCCCATACATACGATTTAAATGCCTCCCTCCTCCTCCAAAGTGTAATTACGGGTGTCGTATGGATGACGCCCCTTCGTTCTTCTTGCGCTGATGGTACGTACGTTAGGAGTTACATTTTGTAACATTTGCTGCCCGTATGACTTTTATTACAGAGGAGATGAAACAAGACTCAACTAGAAAAAATAAACGAAATAAACAGAAATATATAATATATAAGTATTAAGGAAGAAGTTATTGTAAGGACTGACCCAGCTTTTGCCTCCTACAAACCTGGATTCTGGAGGGAGCGGAAAATATTACATGTAGTCTTAAAAAACCAGCAAGGTAACAGTTAAGTTAAAGACTGTAGTTAATATTCAGCCTTAGTGCAACTGAAACGTGTTAATTTTCCATCTCACGTTCTCAAAGTCTGAACTTCCTAGTGGTTTGGAAACAAAAATAGAGTTTCTAAGTTTAAACTGTGTGTTCTTTGCAGAGAGCCAACGTTCAGTCCATGCTGCTGATCTCAGCCTAGCTTAGAGGGAATAACTCTCACCAGCATGCACTTGGTGGGAATTCTGGTCTCCCAACGAGAGCTGGATCAGTGGTCCGGATTCACAGTTACGTAGTTTCCGTCTTACGTACGCTGTTTTAAGAAATGAGCTGCTACGCATGCATAATAGCTTATTTACGCTACCTACGTACCATTTCTGTACATAGATAGCGTAAATAAGCTACTATGCATGTGTAGTAGCTCAATTCTGAAAACAACATATGTAAGACGGAAACTACGTAACTGTGAATCCGGACCAGTATCACTTATAGCCATAGATCACAATTAGTGCTGCAATTTACAGAGTGGAGTCTAGGTTAGGTGTTCTCTAGAGACCCTGATGGTGAGAATAGGCTTTGCGCCATATGCAAGCCAGAAGCTACCACAATATGGGTCAGAACCAAGGCCATTATCACTAACAGGTAGTCAGGGAAAAGCTTGTGTAAACAAAACATTGAAATGAAGGCCCAGATGTCTGTACACAGCCAGAGAACGCCTAACAAGGTGGAACAAGGTTAGTGATTACCAGAACTGGAGACCTAAAGGTCATGGTTGCCAATTAATATTAAGGAGATTTTGATCAAGGTGCTGCACCAAATGGGGTGTTTCCAGCAGCACAAAAGGGGTGTGTCCTATGAATAGCTCCACCCATGGGTGTGTCTAGTTCTGCCAGCAGCATTATTTATTGATTGCTAAATTGTCAGTGGATAAAACCTTTTAGTATTTATTTTGAAGACTATGAATAGGAGATCCCCTGACTTCTTCATCTTTATAGATAAGCTAAATGTACTGTAGGTGACACTGCAGCTGAGACCAAAGTGTATTTTTCATTTCTGTCTCTATTATTGCAGTCATGTGATCTTAAATAATTGAATATGGCCACCTCTATAGGCCTCAATGCAGAATTTCTAAATTCTGTCATCATACCGCATTGACTTCTGAAACTGAATCAGGGAGATTGCCAACACTTCAGGGAGTCAGGAAGATTTGGCACCTATGCTAAGGTGATGACAAAACTCCACATAGGATGAGGTACCCCCCTCAATCCAGGAAATGCAGAGTGCAAACAACAGAAACTGCACTCTGCTTTCTTGTTGTTGGGCCCTCATCTTGTGTAAGTATGATACCAAAGCATAGTTTCCTTCCAGCCAAGATAGAGGAAGAGTGGTAAACTGTACCATCATAGGACCTTCAGACGTCCCATTCCATATTTATTCTCTTTTATCTATGTGGTTTTACCAGTCTAATATGTTGTGTCTCTTCTATGTAGCAAGGGGTATCTGTACCAGGTATCTGGACCTATCCTGTACCATTTATCTTCATTGCACACCACAACCACATTCTTCTTTCTTAACCTGATATTCTCAAAGGAAAATATATATTTAACTGGTGTCACCCACCACAAACGTGCAGCCATGTAAAGCTGGATAGGTCCTATCAGTGTAGTTGGAAAGCACAGTTGTTCCTACATGAAAAATGTGCATCTGCCAATAACCAATAAAAATCTAGCACATTTCTATCTAATCACTATAATACAACGTATTTGTTTTTAGGCATACATTCAGTTCAGATGTTCACATAGGGGTGTAACAACCACCTAGCTGCAATGCTGTAATTGGGCCTAAGGGTTAGAGGGACAATTGCCTATTATTTACACAAGTCCCTCAAACCCAAAACTTTTTTTTGGGTTGCTTTTTACATCAACAGAAGATCCTGTTGAACCTGTGTAATTTCAAAGCCACCGGGTAGTTCAGAATCTAAGAATGTTAGTCCCTTAGTAAGTCATTGGGCCAGATTCAAATAGCTTCGCACTGCGAATAACTTGGGTGCGAAGCTAATGCCGCGTATTTTTCAGCAAAGATTTTTATGTGCGCCTCATAGAGGTGCGCATAAAAATCAGATACTGTAATAGATGGGTAAAAACGCAGCGCAAATTTTTCCCTGTCTATTGCGGTGTGCATTCTAATTCTAATTGAATCTGGCAGTAAGTTACCTTATCACCTATGCATATATGTATGTATGTATACATATATGTATATGTATGTATGTATGTATACATGGATTGTTATTACACTAAAGGCCTATGAAATATTATAAGGTAAGTGAGGTGTTAGAATCCACGCAGTAAACAGAAGTGATATAATGTCCTCTTAGTTGAAGCCCTTGAAACCTGATACTGTATGTACAGAAAGTAAATCTCTTTAGCTCCTTAGTGGGATCTTCTGATCATTTAATTGCAGGTTGTGAGCGGTGGAACTCCCAGACACTGATTCACACTGCTGTTATTTTACTTCTTTGCAAAATAAGTTGAACAGGTCAGATAAATGTCATTTATTTATCAACAGGTTTTTATATAGCGCCATCTGATTACTCAGCGCTTTACAGAGAAAATGTCTTATTCTCATCAGTCCCTGCCCCATTGGAGCTACATTCTGAGTTCCCTAACACATACATTTACACACAGAGACCAGTGCTGATTTATTCAGCAGCCAATTAACCTACCAGCATAGAGTGTGGGAGGAAATCGGAGCACCCAGAGGAAACCCACGCAGACACGGGGAGAACATACAAACTCCACACAGAGAAAGAAACCCATGACCTCAGTGCTGTAAGACACCAGTGCCACTAAATGCAAGTTATGAAGATTAACAAAACCTATGTGGATTGTAACGGCTGGTGTACACATAAATATTGGTTAAAAGAGTAGCAAGCTGCATTTTATCATATTTATGTCTTTTAGGTTTAAGGGGAGAGAGTAACATAAAATAACTTGCAAACTTCAAATAATATGGACATGATGTAAAGAGTTAATAATAAATCTTAGAATACTTATCGGTCTGTATTTTGGCCACCACAAAGCACAACATTAAACAACATATGTGCTGCCCCTCTGAGTGCCAGATCACAGAGGCTCCATATTGGAACCTCAGATAGTCAGCACCAGTACAGATGTCCAAGTTGTACCCCTCCTCCTAATTCGCTATACTTGGGTGCCCTCCCTGTCACTGCAAGTTTCACCCCTAGACACATGCCTAACAGACGGCACTCCCCCCTACTAAGTTACCTGGGACCGGATCACAGATCTGGTGTGAGTTCAGTGCGGACAGACCTGCACCAAACTCACCCGCCCTGCCCCCCCATCCCTCCCCCTTTTTAGGTACCTTATGACAGTGTTCCCCAACCTCAGTCCTCAGGGACCACTAACAGTCCATATCTTCTAGGTTTCCTTAAAGAATCACAAGTGATATAATGAGCAGCACCTGTGGAGCTTTTAAAACGTAACAGTCAGTAATGAACACACCTGTGCTCCAGCAGCGAGACCTGGAAAACATGCACTGTTAGTGGTCCCTGAGGACTGAGGTTGGGGAACACTGCCATACGACACTTACACCATAGGGCTACCTTAACTATCTGTGCAATGTCCGCACGAACATTACTGCTACCTGCCTCCCCCAATCTAAATACCTCCCACTTTTACTCAAATCCTCCCAGAGGCGGCATAATGCCACCTCTTTTTTACCTAAAATTCTCCAGGCGGTCTTTAAAGACCGCATGGAGGCAATCTATGAACCGAAATAGTACGTAGATTGCGTAAAGGACCTACTACGCATGTGCACCTAAGCAGCGACTGCTTCTTTGGTGTGTATCCAGCCCCTGATGTTTAACATTTTAATACTTGTTTGTCTTAATGCCCTCTGATATGTTATTCCAGGTGGGAGTCTGTAACTAATTGCTGCTCTAACATATAGAGGGTCATCCCAGTGGTCTCTGAAGTGGATAATGTTGGTCACCATTGTATTACAGTTTGTTCCTTTAACTAACAAGTAGAGTGTAGTTTCCATTGTGATGGGTGGAGCTTTCATTGTGATGGGTAATAATTGTTATTGGGTTTTGTGAGACTACAAATCCCATCATGCTTTGCTTGGTTTTGCTTATTCCTATGCTGTCGGGGCAACACATCAGTAAAGAGGTGTGACACAGTCCTCTGGAGTCAGCTCAATATACACTGCCACCACACCTAGTAACCATGAATATAGCATTATATAAGGTAAAAGCACTTGCCGGCAGCATGCCAGAGGTGGTGAAATACACATTAGGATTGCCAGATTGTTGCAAAACTTTCAGCAATTATGGGAGAGGTCACTTCACTGTGACTAACAGGTTAGAGGAATAGGATACATAAGAATGAACTGATATTACATAGTGGTGGCAGATGTAAGTCTCTATCCTATCCCTACCTAAAGATTTCCTTACCGAGGCTACATCAAATCTGTGTTGTATGTAAGGGTTTAAACCAGCACTTACTGTACAATCTAAGTACCTCCCCTTCTCACAGGGCAGAAGCGCCTTTCTCTTCCTGCTCTGTCCCGCCCTGCCGTTGGATTTATTACCAGGACATATCTGGATCCATAATTCCGTCCTCGCACTGCGAAGCTTGCGCATGTACGTTTGGTGAATATGGCTCTCTTATAGCACAGCTGACAATGGAGTTATTTGTGGGATGCATTCGCCGACTTGAAAATTCCATTTTAAAAATACAGATAGCTGAAAGCTTATTTTCCATCATCTCTATTTCTACAAATAGACTACAAGCACCAGCATGCCCAAGGATGTCAGGGCACACTGGCGCTTGGAGAACCACAAGCGCCAACATTCCCTTTCAGCTAGAGCAGGGTTCTCAACCCTGTTCTCAAGTACCACTAACGGTCCAAGTTTTTTAATCTAATTGCTGGAGGTGTACATATAACTAACAGTCACATTCTGGAAGCTCCACAGGTTTTGCAGGGAGACCTACAAAACATGGACCGTTAGTGGTACTTGAGGACGGGGTTGAGAACTCCTGATCTAGGGCATGCCACAGCATGTAAATGTCCCCCCTGGTGACCTAATAAAATATAGTGCTGCCCGTTACAGTAAAAATGGCCAGCGAGAGTATAAATATAAGCCATTGACAGTAGAACTGTCATCAGCACTGGGATGTCCTGGAGACAGGGCATAAGTATTGTCGCTCTCGCTACTCTGGATAGGACATTTAGCATTGCGGATACGCTAAAACTCTGGATCAGCTCTCACCTCTCAACTCTAAGACTGTTTCCAACAGATGAAATCTGTCCCGGCATAGAATGAGGGATTCCGAAATAGGGGCATCTGAAAGTTCCTTTTTGGATGTCCCTATTTTGAATACCCCTCCATTTTCAAAAATTTTTTCAGAATGGATGAGTATACGATCAGCATACTCACCCATTCCTTTTCAGAAACACTGCCGCTATCACAGATCCCGCACCACGGGAAAGGTGAGTAACCTCTCCAGGGTTAGGGTCAGGCTGCGGGGAAGGGAAGGTGAGGGTCAGGCTGCAGGGGAGGGAGGGTTAGGGTCAGGCTGCGGAAGAGGGAGTGTTAGGCTGCGGGAGATAGAGGGTTAGAGTCAGGCTGTGGGAGATGGTGGGTTAGGGTCAGGCTGCAGGGGAGAGAGGGTTAGGGTCAGGCTGCAGGGAAGGGAGGGTTAGGGTCAAGCTGCAAAGGAGGGAGGGTTAGGGTCAGGCTGCAGGAGATGGTGGGTTAGGGTCAGGCTGCGGGGAAGGGAGGGGTGGGGTGAGCGGGGGGGGGGGGGGGGGTAGGGTCATGCTGCAGGGAAGGGAGGGTGAAGGTTAGGGTAATGGAAGGGGAGGGTTAGGGTTAGAATTAGGGGAAGGGTTGGGGTTAGTTTAGCCGC
>WWET01000145.1:501967-518363 GCA_011038615.1 Limnodynastes dumerilii | reverse complement strand
ATATATAACCAACAATATAGTGCGCTCACGCTCAGTTCAGTCTACATGTATTGCCACAACTGCATGCAATTATAGTTCATGTAACACCAGATCCGTCTGTGACAAGACCGCGTCTTCCCCTTTAAGGTGCTTGGATCCCGGGTCCGTGCAAATGTCTGTAGAGGAGAGAAGGGAAAACAAAGGGGGTGCCTCGTGGTGCAATAAACTTCTTTATTTAGGACACAACATAGGGAACAAAGGGACCACCAATAGGACAGTCTCGTACCATTACAAATTTTGCATCATATCATTGAACAATGTAAAGCACAGAGAGACCAGCACTCACGGGAACCCAGCGTCCTGGCAACTCGTGGAACGCAGTGTCGGCTCTGGCAGCATCAACAGTGAAAGACACGTGGATAGGTCTCCGCGTGAGGTATATATAGATACCTAATTTACTCCACATATTATACTGTGCCTTTCTCAGTACCCTTATACACCCCACAAGTACTTTTTAAAGTGTGCCATCTCTCAGACCTCCCTCTAATATACCCTACATGTAAAAGATGTGGCATAAGTTGTAACAATGCAATTTTCAGTTAGATGTGACGTTCATCTATCACAAAAGCATATAATTTAGTAATGAAATAAAATGGTAAAGTGTTATATGATGTCCAGATTTTGACATTGAGGCAAGTGGAGTAACCAGTCAGAATTATTACCTATAAATGGTGCGTTTGGAACAGCATAGACCATTTTACCATTAATTAATTACTGATATTAATATTCTCCTCTTTAGATTGGAATACTCCTTAAAAATTATATGAGGAGTCTTTTTAATTTAGTAAATACATATGTAATGTGACCACTGAACTAATTTTACTCCCCTGGAATTGAGCTCAGGTGTAACATTCCACCAGTTTTTCTCTTATTTTAAAACTCTGGATCTGGTCCAGTATGTTTAAGGACAAGTAAGGAAAGAGGTTGTATATATAAATAATGCAGCGCTGCCCTTGTTCTTATCCAGATGATTTATCCATGCCTGATCTGCAAAACACTATATTATTTACATCTTGGTGAGCTGGGAATTGGCCATTACAGGTAGAGCCATCTTACAATATATACACAATTTGAGTGGTTTTTCTTTTTATTTGTTTAGTTATTTGGTATAAGCAGAGAAAAATACAGGGCAGAGTTTGCCGGAATATCTGCGAGACTCACAAAATTCGAACTGTTCTCCCTTTATCCCAGGATAACAGGCAAATCTCTTGCAAGTCCCACCCCCTGCCTGTCATTACAGCAATTCCAAGTGTTACTAGAGATTGGATGGGACTTAAAGTTTGTTCCCGCCTCCTGGAACACTGTGAATAGCAGCAATGATTGACAGGGGCAGGGCTTAAAGCATGATTTGCATAGATTGCAACATTAAGTCCCACCCCCACAGGGAAGAAACAGAAAGTAGGTAACCCTGATATAGAGAAATGTCAAAATATGTTAAGCTGGCCATACACTAGAACGATTATCGTTCCAATTTTGCAATCATCGTGTTATCGTTCAAATTATCGTTTCAGTGTATGGTAACGATTTTTTGTCCGACCAATAATCGTCTAAAAAGCTGTTTTGAACAATTATTGGATCGTTTGACATGTTTGATTTAAATCGTGCCAAAGCGAAAGATAAAATGTAAAATCGCATAGTGTATGGGCATTTAACGATAATCGTTACATCGTCGACGATAAATAGCTTAAGAACTTAAGTTCTTCAAATGACCGCCCAGTTGCCAAATAACGAAGTGTTGCCACAAGACGTTGCTCTGCTGTTATGGCAACCCGCATCCTTGTGTCCTGCCGTTCTATGTAAGGAGTAACGACACCAAGTAGATAAAGGAATTTGTCATCATCCATCCGGAGAAAGTTCTGAAAGTCTTCCGGATTATTCTCACGAATCTCTTGGAGAAGAGACATATGTGAAAATTCCTCTCTTTTCCTAAGCCAGTCCTTCGCCCAACAACGCCTGCGATTCCTCCTTTTTTGGGCTTTCTGCTGAAACAGAAACGAAAAACATAGCGAACAATCCGCGACCGTACATGCGCTTATTCATTCGCCTATCCATCTCTCTACTAAAAGGTGCAGGGAGCATAAACAGGAAACCTGCTATGACTATTTCCTGTTGTGAACAAGCTCTGCCCCACACTCAGGACAGCCCGTTATGCAAATTTTCACTGCAAAATCGCCCGATAAAAATTAAATATGGTCAAAACCGATATTTGGAGGACGATAAAAGGAGATGGAAAATCGGAGGTTTTTCTTACTATCAGACAATTTTAGGCGGAAAATCGTCTAGTGTATGGTGCAGATATCGTTTTGGAGCCTATAGGACTCTACTCGAAAAATTGTTAGGATTATCAGGGATTTCATGCGATTTTCGACAATTGTTCTAGTGTATGGCCAGCTTTAGAGGTAAAAAGGACCCATGGCCAACAACAACAATAATGCATCAACTATAGCGTATGAATGGCAGTTACTACACAAAAAATACTTATACAGCACTAACGCCTTACACACAGAACCTGATGCATTTCAAAGGCTGTATAAAATGTTCTCTAACCGATCAAGCCACAATCTTAAATATTAATGATAAATGTAAACAATTGAATGAGAAGCTAAGCCAGTGACATGGGCCTATAGTTGCTTTTAATGAAGCGCTCAAAAGAAAAAAAAAAAAAAAAAAAACTCCCAAAATTTTTCACTGTTATTATTAAATGATCATATTGTCTTTGGCACATAGCTCCCAACTTTCCCAGATCACAAAGAAAGACAAAATAAATCCCGCCCTTGATACACCCAGGACCCGACACTAAATTACCATGGACCGGATTCAGATATAAGAACGTCCGGTCACTTACGCAAGGTGTACCCCTCCGCCCACTAAAGTGTGCAGGGGGAAGGATGCTAAGTGTACAGTGTGGGAAGGGGCATCCACACTGCAGCGGATCAGCGGTCATACGGACGGCTGATCCATACGATACACTTACTGTAGGCTTATGGCAGCACGGAAAACGTGCGGGGTCTGATTTTGGTCCCATATTTGTTCCAAATAACGCCCCTTTGGATAAGCTCTGCCTCTTTTGTGAGCCATTAGTCTGGACTGTCCAGTGAAAAGCGCGACACTTGGGGGATATGCTAGCGCTTGAAGCTGATTGGGTGTCTGATGCCATATAGGACATTTTAAGGGTTACCTCCTGGCAAGTGGAGCTATTAGAATTACAGAAATACTTAGAAATCAGTTTGCAACATTTATACAGGTGTGGAGCAACATTCGTCTTTTATGTATATAGATCGGCAAGTACCATTTTGTCTAACAAAGTTTCCCATAATGAAGCCAGCAACAATCATGCTCACAATGGTTAATAGAGATGCTTTGAGTGGGTTTGGTCACATGATACAAAGTGGTTTCGATAAGACTTTAAATAGCTTTTATTATTTAAAAATTGCGCAATAAAGGTTTCAATGAAACAAGAGAAATATAAAAAATACATTACAACACGGCTACACTGTTTTGTTTAACCAGGGTTGCCATATTCCGGGGGACTCCCGAAATTCGACATTTCCCTCATTAACAAATCTCCTGCAATGGCCTTGAGGCTATGAATTTATGCAAATCCCAATCTCAAATCCCTCCCCCCGTCTCTGAATAGTATAAAACCTAGTGTTACTATGGATTAGGCAGCACTTGATGACGTGCTACTATGAAAAGTGACATTGGGCCGTATCCAGAACTACGGCCGTCTTCCATAGACGGCCGTAATTCACTGAACAGTAGCTACTGCGCATGCGCAGTAGCTATTTTACGTAATCTGCGTATCGTTTCGATACATAGATTGCGTATATGTGGTCTTTTACACCGCATATACGCAATCTACGTATCGAAACGATACGCAGATTACGTACAATAGCTACTGCGCATGCGCAGTAGCTACTGTTCAGTGAATTACGGCCGTTGACTGACAGATGTCCATAAATTGCGTCTTTAAGCCCCGCTGCCATACCGGCATTTATCCCTTTCCTCTCTCCCAGAGGGAAGAAATAGAATGTCGGCAACCCTGTCTTTAACGGTGCGAAGCACTAAACCACTCATGGATATAATCTGATTGGTTGCTATAGGCAACATCTCCACTTTTCCAAACCTACAGCTTAGTAAATCTGGCCCATGCTGTTGCAAAAAAAAAAAAGGCTACACATTAACGCTACTAAAATTATTAAAGACTAGACTATGTCATATCTATGGGAAACATAATAGAAAATCATATTCTGTTATTCTGGGATGTGTAACAAAGCAGAACTATTTTATAGAGGAAACTGGTATAGATGTGGGTGGAACTACAGAGTTATAAAAGTAGTGTACACAAGAACAGTGGAGAAACAGCGTCACCTGCAGGTCAAGGGATGCATTTAATATTTTCACTGACTTGGCTGAAGTAAGTATTCCAAATAATATGTTCAGTGTTCTCAACACTAAATAAGCTACAATAATTTAGCAGGAAACCCAAAGTGACTCATAGTGAATGCTTGTGTCAAATATTTAAAGGAACAGTAAATAACAGGCCCACTGCCAATATAGACATATGATATAATAATACGCACTTGAGCCTTGTAATTATTGATATACAAATTATACTTATATTACTAGTTATGTGTAAATTGTTATATTGGGCCTGATCCAGAGCTACGAAATTGGCCGAATTCGAGCGAGCGTACGACCGTTTTTTGCGTATTTTCGTACGAAAATTCGCACTGCGCATGCCCAGTATGACAGCTTCCGGTCGTCTGGACGACATGAGCGTATAGCGGTCGTATGGTGTGCGAATTTTTCGCTCGAGGGGCGTGCGTTCAGTACGACGGTCTTCTGGGCGCTCGTTTTACTACAGGGAGGCGGGGATAGCCATTTAAATTGTACAGTATGGGCGTGCTAAGCCCGTACGCTTTGCGTATTATGTGCGAACGTACGCATTCGCCCGCCGTGCGAAATTTCGTAGCTCTGGATCAGGCCCATAGTGCAGATCTGCCTAACCTGGGGCTATCTAAGTGTTCTGAAACTACAAGTTCCAGGATGCTCTGTAAGTAACAACAATTACATAGCTCTTATTGTAGCAGGAGAAAGTTGCATTCATTTTTACATAGGAAACCTCTATATGTCAAAAGAGCAAGATAGATTCATGTCCATCTAGACGCAGACACACCTCTACAGTCTATGGGACCTTCTGCCCCTATCTGTCATTGGGCTGGATCCAGACTTACGTAAGTGCTTGAAATTAAGAGAGGAAAGTTACACCTGGGCTAAACCATGTTGATTTCAGGGGGAGTCAAGTTAATTGCATGCAGGTATATATTCAGCTTTACTATCACACTGTTATTTAGACTTGGGATAGAAAACATCTCCTCTCAACTCTAATACTGGTTGCAACAGATGAAATATGACTCCCCTGCAATCAACATGGTTTAGCCCAGGAGTAACTCATTTCAAGCACTTACTTAAGTGCTCAGTCTAATACATTTTGTTAATATAGAAATATTTATTTTTCTTTCAGAGGAAGGAAAATCTGAAAAATACAAACTGAACCGAAGAAGCAAAACTAAATTCTGAAAAAGAAAGTAAAAAAAAATGGTCAGACAGCTAAAAAAACATCAAATATCAAACTCGACATCCTTGAGACCTCAATAAAGAAGAACAAAGAGGCAGGCTTGATTTTTTTGTAGGTATAAGTTAGTAGACGGCAGGTCATGGAGTTATCTATTTTGTGAGTTTTAGTTCCACCAATTTTAGCTACCACCATACAATAAATACTGCATCTTAGTTACAGCCATAACATACACACTGCGTTCTAGTGATTGCCATACAATAGCATCTATTTATAGATCATGCGGTCTACACAAATGTAAATGTTTGCGCCACAAGGGTGCATCACGCTGTCTGTATTAATGCTTGCCCTGATAAAGGGCCGTATGCAGACCACATTTACGCAATCTATGTAAGGAAAAGATAAGTAGATAACGTAAAAAATGTACTACGCATGCGCAGTAGGAAAATACGCTAAACACCGGGCGTATATGTTATAAGTCTGATAGTCTGCATACGGCCCAAAGCCATTAGTTAGATGAATTCGATTAATTGCTATGTGCCTCGAAAAATATCAACTTTATCTTTCCAAGGACATAAGCATATAAAAAATAGCCTGAATGCATCTGTGTGATATATAAAATAGGAAAATTTTCTTATTTTACCGTGTGCGATTTAATTAAAAGAAAAGTTTAAAAGGAAAACCATACAAGGAATTAACTTATGAAGCACAGAAATCTGCAGAAATTGTGTCTTCAGCCACCCAATCTTCCTTGTGTTTCTTATCCATCCTTTTTCCCCACTCCTTGTGTCTTCATCCATTCTTCCCCCCCCCCCTACCTGTGTCAATCTATCCATCCTCCCTCCACCTTCTTGTGTGTATCTTTCATGAAGTCTTACATGTGATTCTCCAGCCTGTTAATAACTTGGTGGGTCAGGCACTGTATGTATGCCATAGCTGCACTGCTGGTGGCTCTTAAGTTACTTTACATCAGTGTAGCCGCACAGTATACTCCCTACCCCTGGCACATTGCACAGCTGCATTGCTTGAATAGTGCAGGTGATCTGGAGCCTGCAGGCATTAGACTAGGGACAAAGGGCCTGATCCAGACCTACGCCTATGAAACACCCTTGTGCGTAGCGTATTTATGCCAGCATAACTGCGGGCGTCCGTAGGCTCCTTGCTTATTTACGACGCTTAGCACGCCCATACTGTATGATTTAAATGCCTCACCCATCCCTCGAAGCGTAATTATGGCTTTCTCATGGCTGGCACGCCCCTTCGTGCGTTGTTACGAAGCCGGTATGCTCAAGGCCCATATGCTCTGAATTTCGTTGCGTAACATCTGCCGCACGCATGTGCAGTAAGTTCTAAAGGGCACTTTTACGCTAAGGAAAAGCATAAAAACACGTGCGAGCGTAGGTCTGGATTAGGACCAAATTTACTTAAATGTCTAATAATAGTGAACACGTGACCCACAGCATTCTATAGAATTTTCCAAATTAGTAATCGCTAGAATCATGGGCAATAATTCCTGCGATTCACGCTTTGAATTGTAGTAAACTCACGTTTGATTTCTTGCTATTTTTAAAAAGGATCCATGAGATTACTATGGGAACATTAAGAAAATGGAAGGCAATCCTATGGTAACAATTTAGATTTTTGATTGAATAAGAAATCAGAAGTGAGAAATCATCCTATCGCACAGATCTACTTGCCCCAGAAAATTGTTGAATGGGTTGACAGCAAATGTTATTTTGGCGTAATGGAGATAACTTCTTGTGGTTCTATTTCTGCATAAGTAGAGATTATATGTACAATGTTCCGGATTCACAGTTACGTAGTTTCCGTCTTGCATACGTTGTTTTAAGAATTGAGCTAATACGCATGCGTGGTAGCTTATTTACACTATCTACGCACCATTTCTGTTTTAGATTGCGTAACCGCGGTCTTTAGACTGTGCTTATGCAATCTACGTACAGAAATGGCACGTTGATAGAGTAAATAAGCTACTATGCATACGTAGTAGCTCAATTCTTAAAACAATATACGTAAGATGAAAACTACATAACTGTGAATTTGGACAAATATTATTATCTGTCCACCATAGAATTGTCACATTGGGCCTGATCCAGACCTACGCTCGTGTGCGTTTTTACTGCGATCATAAGCGTAAAAACAGCTTTTTGTACATAATGCGCATGCGTGGGACAGATTTTACGCTGAGAAATTCTGTGTATGAGCCGTGAGCGTATTAGGTTCGTATTAACGATCGAGGGGGTGTGCCTGCCTTACGAAATCCATAAATACGTACCGAGGGCGGGGTGAGGCATTTAAATCGTACAGTCTGGGCGTGCTAAGCGTCGTAACTACGCCATGAGGCTACGCGGTTACGATCACAAAAGTTAGGGTAGGGTATGCGGAGCGTATGAAAGCAAAACTTAGTACGACCAAGGGGAGTTCCTATTGCTGTGCATCGAAGGTATGGCGGCGTTAATACGCTACGCACACCAGCGTAGGCCTGGATCAGGCACCTTGCCTGTCAATGTAACCACCACAATTGATCCTTTACCACATTTTGCTAAAGTTTTAGCTGGTTACCATCACATCAAAAGTTTCATTAGTGTAAGCCCAGTGATCATTTCATGATGGGCTTCTGCCGTTAATACCAAGCTAGAATCCAGGAATAAAGGAGACTCTGTCCAGGGAGCGGCACCGGCAGCCAGACACACTGTGTACTGACACAAAAAATACATATTATGCCTTTATTTTGTATAGGGCCAGCCCTATATTTTGTGGGGGCACTACAATTCGCAACAGGCCGCTTTTAAAAATAGCAGTGAGATTGAAAGAGGTCAAGGGGTGTCGGCACACTGGCGCTTGTGGTTACCCCCGTGCCAGCTTGCCCTAGCAGTTATGGGCATGAGGATGTATGGAGTACTACGAGAGCCAGCATGTAAGTGTTTAATGATAGCCTGGGCATGAAAAGAAGGGGTAATTTTAAGTTTTATTATGTTTCTTGGGGGAGGGGTATTTATGAATCATTTTTTTTGGGGGTTTTTTTATTTTTTTTTTTTTTTTTTTTTTTTTTTTTTCCGTTTTTGCGTCCATATTGTATAAGCAGTTTGCTGCATGCAATTGGTTGCAAACTCTTAAAATACATCATCGCATTGGCCTTGTTCACCTAGCAATGTGGGTGATATCACATTTCTAATTGAATCTGGTGATTTTTGTGGGACCTATTAGGCGAAGTGGCTGTGATTTCATCATTGCGGCCTAACAGTTCTCGCACATCAAGGGGAATCGTTCAGAGAATGTCACAACATTATCAACCACAGACAAGACCTCTACTTTCCCACCAGTACAAACACTCCAAAACTGATTGGGCTGGTAAATACAAATTCTATTTTTTTGCCTTTAAATATGATGATGTTTTGACACAATATCATGATATTTTGAACAGTAGATGCATGAATTTGTTCCTGTTCAGAGAATGTCCTTAAAAGTTGGGTACACGTCCTAAGCGATGCTTCAGGGACATAGAGCTATTAGCGTGGTTACATATATAGGATATTCTAGCTCAGTTAGCTGCTAGGAGATGCTAGAAGCTGATGAAAAAAAGGGTTAGCAAAAATTACAGGACCACATCACTGGGATGTAAGGAAACATAAGAAGTTAATAATGTTTTACCTTTAAATACAAAAGGGTTGGAGATTGTACTGACTTAATACTGCACTACTTATTCGAACAACATCCAGCTATTTATTGTTCTTTTACACCATATTAAAGTATTTTTTTTCTTGGAACGGTCTGTTTGTTCCTGAACATTACATATCATGAACTTTTATTCCTTTATAATTTATCTATTCAGCTATTTGCAACAATGGCTATCTCCAATTCTATAGGACAGAAAATAACAAAACTGCAGTTCTGCAAATCTAAAAATACACCATGCATTTACATGTGAGGGGAGCAGGAGTGTAGCATTGAGACATCCAGAGGACAAGTCACCAATAACAAAGACTTTTCCTGTCAAGTACTTTATTCAGAGCTTGCAGTTGTTCAAATCATGCATGTGGCCTATTTGCCTGAATTGTAGCTAGAAATATTACTGCCAGAGGCGTTTAGGAACACGGATGACCCCTAACCCTAAACTGTTACCCAACCTGGTTATTAACCTTAAATATTCACTGACTGGCACCCTTCAGCTTTGTGCTCTGGGCTGTCGTCGCTCACACACACTCTTAGTTTGAGTGTTAAGCCGCAGTCTTTAACATGCAAAATAAAAAGCTAGTTGGCAGTTGAACTACAAATCACAGCATGCCCAAATGCTTCCAGGAACGTAAACAAAGAACTAGAATGAGAGGGGAACTGTAAGAGGACATCAGTAATCTATTGCTTTTCCTTATATATAACTTTTGTGACAATTAAAGTTCCCTTTATTTTTAAATATACTAATGCAATCCCAATAAGGAAGAAACATAAATAAAGACCACCTCCAGCAAAAGAGACAATCAAGTCCATCGGAATGAATAAGAAATGATAAGTCCTCATCATCCAATCAAGTCTTGTATACAAGTAACATAATGAGAGTAGTCAAGGTTGGACTCGATAAGACAGTCAATCTGGACACGAGGCTCATAAGATCGTGATTTTCTTTGCAACACGACATGAAATTCCCATAAAGTTTCCCTTCTATTTTTCATTGTTCAGTAATATATGAAGGTGCCAATCCCAATGTCACAGTACCTGTGGAACAATGGTAAAAAAAAAAAAAAACACAAAAAGACATTACTCTATGTAAACACAAAAACTTGCTGGAAAAAAATTCAAGTCTTTTTTTCTCTCCACGTTAAATAATACAGGGCTAAAAGCAATGGCATACTGGTAATGTGTTCCAATAAAGTTTAAGCTCTTGTCTTTTGCAGAAAGAAGTTATCAAAATAAAACAAAGGAAAAAAAAATAAAAGAAAATAATAGAACAATTTATTTGACATAGCTTCTACAGAATGTGTTTCTACCCACCTGCATAGCAATGTAGAAACAAAGAAAATATTCAGATTTTTCACCTATTTTTTCCTGTAGACTTGAAGAATATGAATATCTTCACTACGGTATTCTTCATCATGTTTCTCAATGGGCACTTCCTCATAATCAAAGTCGAGGTTTAAAAGCTAAAACAGGACAGAAAATCATTATTGATATAGATTCACAGTAATAAACAGCACAACTGCAATTCCTGGTGCTACAACACAGTTGAAAATGTCTACAGCAGGTAGACACCTGCTTTGCCAGGAATGAGGTATGCCTATGCTATTAGAGCATGCTGGGATTTGTAGTTTCAAAGCAGATGGAGTGCCACTGGTTGCCTATACCTGCTTTATGTAATAATAAACAAAAGATCCGTATTTCTGCAGATTGTTTTTACAAGGCCCATATATTCTCATGATCACTCTACAGCTATAAACAGAACTGCAGCCATTTTACAGAGGGAGAGACAGCTATCTTGTGTATGCTCCGCTACGGTAAAATATTATAAATCATTCATCAATACCGGTCCCATTGGAGCTAAAACATAAACTCCATAAATATAAACTATTCTATGTATAGGATTTTCCCTACTTTATATAATGATTTGACTTAATAGAAGTGTAAAGATCCCCATTCTTTAAAGTAGCTATTGCCACTTTCCACTACCAAATCCATGGCAATCTTATTAACATGTCATGATCAAAATAGGGGTAATGCCTAATAGTACGTGAAGTAATAAAATACAGCTGGGACCACTGGGTTACTGGAGGTGTCACTTCTCCCAACTCTGGTACAAAGTGAGATCCAATCACACAAGTCACAGGACATGGTGGAATTCAACACAATTGTATTATTTCAGAAGAATGTGTAACTGGAAATAACATACATGATACTGGTTTGCCCTTTTAGTGTTAATGGGCCAGATCCAGAACAACGTCCCTGTGCGGAAATACGTCCGTCAGATGCCGATGACAGTTACTGCGAATGCGTAGTAACTATTTTACGTAATCTACGTATCGTTTTGTTACATAGATTGCGTATATGCTGTCTTTAAGACCGAATATACGCAATCTACATAACGAAACGATACGAAGATTACGTAAAATAGTTACTACGCACGATCAAAATACTACACAGGGACGTTGTTCTGGATCCGGCTCAATGTCTGTAATGGAGGCGTCTTTCCCCTGGTTTCTTAGTCCCCAGCTTTACATCCAGGTGTATGAGGGTGACAAGTGGGGATACTGTCTTCCCTGACACACTGCTCTTATCCACCCCTTTTGCTAGCTGAAAGTGACAAGCATGGACAGTCTTCCCTGATACAAAGCAATGTACAAGACCTGTACATAAATATATTACATACACTATCCCTATGTGTAGCTTTGCAGTAAGTATGCATAAGCAACTGTTTATCTCTTGATCATTTACCTTACATAGGGCCAGATTCAGAACTACGCCTGCTTGTTTAAATACGCCTGTTGTAAGCGTAACCTCGTCTAAAAAAAGGCACTGAGCATGTGCACAGTAACTACTTCCTGTCGTAGCTCAGTGTTGGACGTAGTTGAAAATTGGTCACCCGTAACATTGACGTAAGTACGAACTAAAGGGCATGCCTATATTACGATAGCCTTAAGTATGATGCAGTTATGAAACATGGGCAGGGAGATGCATTTAAATCGTACAGTATGGACATGCGTAGACTTTTACGAACATCGCGTAATCTAGTGTATAGATCTAGTGTATTATTTAATTTGTATAATTTATTGATGTTAATTTGTATTTATAAAGGGTGAGAACTCTCTCACCTCAAAAAACCTCTTTTCTATTTCAGGATTTTTACCAGTAGTCCTCTCTTCATAGCAGCATAAAATACAGGTTTTGTGTCCTGATAGGTCCTTTAGAGTCTTCAATAACGGCCTCAAAGACTGCAAGAAAAATAAATGTCACAAATCTGTGACCATAAACCAGTTACCGATAATTATTAATATAACGCCATCACACAAACCTCTTCATAGTAGATGCAATCTGCCATCAAAATGTAGTCCGGTAAAGGGATAAAATCTGACACGTCTTCACCCCTAAAACATACAGTACATTTTGGAATCAACAACAACATTTGAGCAATTGAAGCAAATAACACTTGCTATGTTTCCCAAGACCCTAAAAATACAAACCATTTTAATACCTTGGCATCACAAGAACCAGTGACCAGACCAGAGTTATTATCAATGTTTGTTTTCATCAAATCTTGCAGATCTTCAAGGTCTGTTACCGTGACATTTGCACTGTAGAAAAAAAGTTTTGGTGATTCCAATCACAGTTTTGGACAAATAACTGAGCCTTTGTGTAAAGAATAACTGGTGTTTGTTAACCCAATTAATTGCTTTATAAAGGTATATTAAAGTACTGTCAGAAAACAGGGTAGGAGCTTATGGAAAGGGGATGTGAATTAATTAGAGTCAGAGAATAGGCTTCAAGTCATCTCTAAATAAGTATTTAATAAGCATTGTATTCTCTTAACTAACATATTGAGTACATCTATGCATGAATTTAGATTTCAAATATTAATTTTCTCTACATACAAAACTCAGTATCCATGAATTTATCAAAGCAATTTTTATATCATCTATGTGTTTTTACAGTATACATAATTATTCTAGATGCGGGGGAACTAAAAGTCCCAGAATGACCTGCCGTGGAGTGTCTGGCATAGCACACAGCTTAAGGCATTGCTATCACAGAATACAAACTACAAAATGACGTGTCACGTGTCATCAATAACTGCATATCCGGTACACTATCGCTTTCTCACTACAAGTCCCGGCATCCATTGCTATAGTAAGTTAGATCAAGATCACGTGATTTGTACAGAAAAAGTGTCTCACCCCAGGGTGGCAGCCATGATGCCCACAATGCCAGTGCCGGATCCCAGCTCCACCGCGGATCGCCCCTTAAGTGTGCCAGGCTGTGTACATTCCAGGCGCTCGAGGAATTTGGATAGAACGATTGCGGCGTCCCACACCACACAGCCCACATCTCCGGAGCTCAGCTGCCGTATTCCCAGCATAGTCCCATTCCTGCGCTCCACTTCCCTTATGAATACTCCACCGGTCTCCGCCATGACTGGCTGATAGTGGCTCTGAGCGCATGCGTAAAGTGCATGCGGTAGTCCACACGGCTAGTCTCTATGCGCATGCGTGCACCTTTAAGGCATGAAAGATTTATCTCAAAACGAATTAATAAAAACTTCCTTGAGTACATAAATGTTTGTGTGTGTTTAATTGGAATATTTACAGTTTAACTTGAATTAAATATATTTAGTTTACATAGCCATTACCAATCTTAAGTGGGTATGGGTCCAAACTGGTTAATTGATTTTGGCCCCATGCAGCAGTAAACCTGCTGTTGCTCATGGCGGATCCTCCAACATAACCCATTCCACTAGGTACAATATAATCTGCTGCAGAGCATACAACAAGCAGTTACCATGGTAACCATCTGTGTAGAAGAGAACAATGTTTTTCAAACACTCACAAAAAACGTTTTCCTGTAAATACCTGCGGTCTTTCAAAACTCCTGCTGCCTTACCATATACAACAGTGGAATCCAAAGACCACTACAACAATTTGAACACACACAAAATTAAACACACTAAGGGCCTGATCCAGCGCTACGAAAATTCGCACGACGGGCGAATGCGAACGTACGCTCGGGCGTATCAACCTACACGCCCCTAGCACTCCCATAGTAAAGTCCCTGCTTACGGCGGCTATACCCTACACTGGGTACGACCGTCGGCCGTATGAAAATTCGCAGAAAATACGCTGCGAAAATACGCTTAGCACGCCCATACTGTACAATTTAAATGGCTATCCCCGCCTCCCTGTAGTAAAACGGGCGCCCAGCCGACCATCGTAAAAAAAATACGCCCAGCGAGCGAAAAATACGCTAACGATACGCCCGCTATTCGCTCATGACGCTCGGGCGACCGGAAGCTGTCATACTGGGCATGCGCATTGCGAATTTTTTCCCGAAAATTCGCATACGCTCGTCGTACGCTCGCTTGCGAGCGTTGCTCTGGATCAGGCCCTAAATCACCCCACCACTAATTCACTAAGGCCATCTTTGTCGGGAAGCAGCTCTGGAACCGGACCAGAGTCTCTATTGCAGACCGACCGCATAGCGAAAAGAGGTGATGGGAATAGAGGCCAGGGAAAAGTGTTTTGATTCTACTTGCTTTTATAAATCATAATAAATGTGAGTGCACCGAGGTTTTAATATGAATAAATTGTTATCTGAAGATAATGCACGATTAGTGTCTTTCCCTTACTATTATCGGAGTACATGAGATACCCAAATTGAGCAGGATCCTAACTCACGTGGAAGGAGAGGGGAACAAGTAAAGACTGGAGGAACAGATAACATTTAGAAGCTCGCAAACCACAGATCAAATGTGAGTGCAATACAGTTATTTTTAAGGACAATACACGATTAGTGCTTTCTATACATCTTATTCACATACGGGAGCGACACGAAGGAGGATCCAAAACAGACATTCAGATACTTGAAGACCCAGACCTGAAGGAGATCAAAAAAGGACAGGATTGAGCGGGGACTGGAGGAACTCATTTATATTCAGAGGCTTTTTAACACCATTATTATTATTATTAACGTTTATTTATAAGGCGCCACACAGTATCCGCAGCGCCGTACATAAGCAATAGTAAAACAACAGTTGCATATACAATACAATAATTAATTAACAAGTAATATAAAGGAATACAATACATGTATAAAGCAAAAATTACATACATAACAAAAATAAGGAGAGAGAAAGACAGTGTAGAGCAAAAGGTAGTAAGAGATGATGACAGGGTAAAGGGATGATGATGTAAAGGAGAACTCATAAAAGCTAACATGCTGAGTGAGAGGGTGAATAAACAGGAGACACAGTGGTGAAGAAGGGGAGGGCAGGTAAGCTTAGGTGGAGGAAGGATAGGCTAGCCTAAAGAAGTGGGTTTTAAGGGAGTGTTTGAAGGATTGGAGAGTGCTGGATTGCCTGATAGGACGTGGTAGGTTGTTCCAGTGGAGAGGCGGCCCGGGAGAAGTCTTGGATGCAGGAGTGAGAAGTAGTTATCAGGTTGGAGTTGAGGCGACGGTCACCAGCGGAGCGCATTGGACGTGAGGGAGCGTGGATGGAGATAAGGGAGGAGAGATAGGGAGCGGTGGAGGAGGAGAGAGACTTGTAAGTTGTGGTGAGGAGCTTAAAGAGAATTCTGAAAGGGACAGGAAGCCAGTGTAGAGAGTGACAGAGAGAGAAACGGGCCAGAGGGAGGCCAGAGACAGAGAGGGGAGGTGGAGGCAGTGTAGAGAGTGACAGAGAGGGGAGGCGGCGGCAGTGGAGAGAGTGACAGAGAGGGGAGGTGGAGGCAGTGTAGAGAGTGACAGAGAGGGGAGGTGGAGGCAGTGTAGAGAGTGACAAAGAGGAGAGGTGTAGAGAGTGACAGAGAGGGGAGGTGGAGGCAGTGTAGAGAGTGACAGAGAGGGGTGGTGGAGGCAGTTTAGAGAGTGACAAAGAGGGGGGAGGCAGCAGTGTAGAGAGTGACAGAGGGGAGGTGGAGGCAGTGTAGAGAGTGACAGAGGGGAGGTGGAGGCAGTGTAGAGAGTGACAGAGAGGGGAGGTGGAGGCAGTGTAGAGAGTGACAGAGAGGGGAGGCGGAGGCAGTGTAGAGAGAGAGAGGGGAGGGGGGGACAGAGGAGGGGGGGACA
>WWET01000145.1:471902-484359 GCA_011038615.1 Limnodynastes dumerilii | reverse complement strand
GCAGGAGCTAGGAGCGGTAGGTGAAGATTAGGAAGACTGTGACAAAGACAGGGTCAAGTAACCGATCCTAAACCTGCAGTCCAAGCATGAGCAAACGCTCGCCACTCCAGGTGTTGTGAAACTACATGTCCCCATCATGCTTTGCCAGGTATCAGCACCTATACGTAAGCTGTTAGAGGATGTTGGGAGATGTAGTTTCACGACAATGGGCCAGATCCAGAGCTACGTACGCAAGCGATTTTACGCTAGCTGCTAGCACGTTCTGTGCATGCCCCGGCAGATGTTACGATACGTCATTCTGGATGGACGTAACATTGTAGTAACTATGTACGAGGGGGCGTGGCCACAATACGATAGCCGTAACTTTGCATTGGGGGCAGAGGGAGGCATTTGAATTGTGGGCCGGGTTAGGCAGTTACGTCCGTCAGGGCGATACCTACGTGCGCAGTTATGCTTGAAAATGTTAAGGGGGGCTTGGTAGACGTACCAGATGGTACGTCTCGGACGTATCAGCAAAAATACGTCCGTCTGATGGGAGAGCCCGGGGGAGGGCATAGTACTTACGATAGCGGTAAGTCTGGATCTACCCCAATATTTGTACTCTAACCCAGTGACACCTACTAGGAGATATTATATTATATAGCAGGGGCCGATAGAGCAGAGTATTGTTATTTTAATATGGACAATTATGGAAAAACAGGAAGTCAGGAAAAGTATCTTAATCTGATTGGGGGCCATGAGTTATGGAACCAAATTGGGTTTATGTTGAATACCTGGATATCCGTTTCAATCCGTAAACAATAAGGCTGGTTTTGGTACTGCTGAATTTCCCCCGTGATTTCGGCCACTTTTCGCCTTTTGCTGAAATTGATTAATTCCTTCCCATGCCTCTTCAGAAAGTCTGGATTCCCTTCTTCCGTTTTCAGTATGTTCGTTAAATATATTCCTAAAACATAGAAAAGTCATTTGAGAGGTAAACAGGCGAAAAGAAGTAAAACATCTTAAATAGAAAACCATCGGCTAACCAACCTAATGTCTTCTAATGATTCTGGACCGGACACAGACTCGTGGGGGCATTTTGTGAGCGTGCATGAATAAGGCTTCTAGCACGGAAACTTTGTATGGGCAAGGAAGTGTCCTCCATTCACCTGCACCGGGGAAAGGACACGGCAGGGATCTCTGCTGTATGGTCTGGGGCTGGAGGCCGGGATTAGGTCTACTTTTAGATCATTTAAAAACAAAGGCCCTGATTCAGAGACTGAAAATAAGAGAGGAAAGTTACTCCTGGGCAAATCTATACTGCTTACAGAGGGGAGACAAATTAATTGTATTCAGTGCATGCAGGGAGAATACTTTGCTTCTGCTTATTGCACATAGATACGGACCAGCTTCACCTTTACAATGTTATTTAGACTTGGGCTGGGAAATGTCATCTCTCATCTCTAATACTGTTTGCAACAGATGAAATTAGATTCCTTTTTGAAATCAACATGGTTTTGCCCAGGAGTAACTTTCCTCTCTTATTTTCAAACTCCGAATCACAGCCGAGGTCTGCAGCAGGTAAACTTGAACTGGTGCACTGTCCTTTTACTGATGATAAGAATCTGAAGTGCACAACCTCTTATAAGCTGGTTGGTTTTTTCCTAATAAGTTTTATTTATAGTTTATAACCTGCATTATTTTGGAGGATCAGTTTTATGCTAAAACTGTACAGTGACCTGCAAACATAGTATTTGATTGGAAAGTCTTTCTCCTTGTCCATTATAGGTATAAGCAGACATCTGTGTAAACACATAGCACAATCTACATAAAGATCTATATGTAACAGGCTCTGCCTAAATGATGTAATAGGCTCTTAAACTCCAGCACAAGATTTGACAAATGGGGAATAGGCCATTGCTGTTGGTTCCACACTCACTAATCACAACCAAAGGGTCACAAAATGCATCCTAATCTTTAATTCCCTTGATTATAGGACAATGAAGAGGGCAAAGTCCAGCAACACGTACCAAAAAAAGGCACACAAGGTGGGTTGATGGATTTGAGTTTTGCCAGATATTTCTTGAAGTGATCCTGACTTAGCTCCACTGCTTCATCCAGAATCTTCTTCTTCCTTTCCTGTAATGCCTGTGAAGAGATCAGAGCAACAACCTTTGTACCAGCAAGCTGTAAACACTGTGCAGTCAGTGGATCGTGAACAGATGGAATGTGCTGTGTCAGTTTCTATTTAAGAATGCTTTTACAGAATGCGAGCGGTAAAAGGATGTCATCGTGAGACAACCCCATGAACCCCCAACCATCCCCTTATCCATCTGTTGTTGTTAACTGTTGACCTCAACCCTCCCTGTCAATGCCCTGCAGCCTAACCCTAACCCTCTATGCCCTGCCTGCAGCCTAACCACAACCTTCCCCTTAAGCCCTAGCCTCCGTAGCCTCTCACTTGGGAACGAGGAGATAGATATCCGCTCCCAATAGCAAATTTCTATTGTATCCATTCTGGAATTTGTATTTTCACTATGAAAAAAGCTGTTGGCAATGGTACAGCCGAAATTAAGGCCTTTGCAGCAGCAACCACATCTCTAATGTAACAGAGAATGGCCTGAGATGGGGGCACGTCACATAGCATGTTCTATCTTTAGTAACTATTCATTTATGTAGTGTGGTTAACCAAGGTGTACTCCATTTGTACACTGGAGTGGAAGATATTGCCATGGCATAAATAATGTTGTATGTCCTGTAGGCCAGTCCTAACCGGCTCTGCCACTACAGCGAATAAAAAAGGCTGTGGTTGTGGCAAATAATAGTTAACAACTAACCTCAAAAGAGTGATCCAGGCGATATACGGGAACGGAGTTTACTGCGCTTACTATCTCCAAAACGCCATTGAAGTTATTCAAGTCTTGAAAAACCTGGAGTATTTCAATGATACGACTAAAAACAGCCACTCGCTCCTCAAAATTCTCTGTTTCCACAAGACACCTAGAACCCACAGGACAAAGACATGAAAGTAAGCGTGTGGGGCTGTGCATTCACCATGATCAATGCACATAATGAGGGATATCTTTCTATAATATGCATAGGGAAAGGTTTTGTAACCATCTGATTGGATGCTATGAGATGCAGCATAGTTTCTTTATTATATCTGGTCTGAATTTTATCAGCTTGGACTGTATCCTCACTCATGACTCTTCTGGATATAAGATTCTGTGCAATCTTACTCTGTTTAAGGATATAAAACATATACAGAACCTACTTTTCAAACCAGAGGGTAAGATTTGTCGTATGACGGATCATCTTCAGCAAATTAGGAGAATGAATTTCTTTGTCTTCTTTAGTCCAAACACTGCCTACAAGTTCAGATGGCTGCACTGCCCTGAAGAGGACAATAAGGCTTCATTTAAATATATGATCAGCTATAGAACAACACACAAACAAACATTTTAGAGGCAAAGAGACATTCACTCCCAATGACAGCTTTAAAATAGAAATTTCTCTGCATTGTCCCACACTAGAATACTAGGGCATATGTAGACAGACACAGGCACCGCAGCATGGAGGCGGGGCAATGACTGACAAGTGTCAGTGATTGCTCCTCCCACCGCAGCATGGAGGCGGGGCAAGAGTCTGGATAGGGGGAGGGGCAATCGCTGACAAGTGTCAGATGCTACACAAAATGGTGGTTGCTCAAATCAATTTATAGGTCAATATAGACAGGTGCATAAAAGGCATGGGGTAATTTACACAGAAACAAAGGAAAGAGAATGTAGCTACTGGTAAATGGCAGTGTTGCAGGGCAGTTTCTTTCCTTTGTAATAGTTAGTGGCTGGCAGCTTACATAGTGCTCTGCATTCAGTCATAGACTAAACTAAGTGGGCCGCACTCCCTGCTCTCAAGGTAGCTACACCACTGCCAGGATACATACCGGTATAGATCAGACTCTATGAGAGTCAGCTGCCGAGCGATCTCTATGGGGTGCAGGGTCATCAGGTCAAAGGTTTCGATTTGACCAGCGCGACTTATGTGCCACTCAATCGGCGGAGGAGGGCTCTCAAACGTGATATTGTGACTAATCCCATTCGCCTGGGCTTGCTTCTTCCGTCTGATAATTTTTGCAATGGACTCAACCCATTTTTTCATGGATTTGCCTTTAACACTGGAAATAAAGGTCTCAATGCGGTCCAGAAGTTCCGGATCTCTTTCAAAATCATAGAAGTGATGTTCAACCCAGTGCCGAAATACATTTAATACCCTGAAAAGGACAATAGAGATGACAAATAAAGGAAAGGTTAAATATTTAACAGACTAAAAACAAAGTCATAAGATAACCCCGAACCAATACAAAAGAACAGAAATCATAACCAGTGTATAATAAAAAAAACTACAAGCGTTATAAATCTAGAGAAAAGTCAGTCATAAGCAGGTCACGCTCTACCCTTAGTTTTGTCTACATGTATGGTCATCCTGTATGTCTCTGTTTTATAGTTTCAAGTTTTCTCCACTGTGTGGCGATGTGGAGTACTGTGGCATCTATTTAATCAACATCAATAAACGGTTATATAAATATATATATTTCTATGAGCAGCATGGTTGCATTAGCTGTACTATTTAAAAAACCAAGACAATTCCATTACCTAAATAACTGCTTTTTGTTTGTTTTGGAATGCCTTTAGTTTCTACACTGTTCTCATGTCCCTATTTATGTCATAAAATATGTAAAAACAATCCAACATAACCTAGAAGTAATTCAGCAAACAGTCGGAGAATGTTTGTTTATTAAATCAGGTTATGTAATTAGTATGAGCTATTCTCCAAACAAGAACGCAACATAAAAGCGACATTCACATAGCACCTGATCCCAACTTCTGATTTGTTTGCAATAGGACGTGTGAGTAATGTATGCATGGCGATTTACAATTGCAGGGCTGGTATATTCCCTTTTCCATGTACTTGCTCTGCTAACCAATCGCATTGCACCAACCGGCTACCCAATGCCACAGCCTGCAATAAATTTCCCAACTCCTGTGAACATAAAACCTAGCCCCTTGCAAGAGTTATTGGGCTGGATCCAGACTTAAGTAAGTGCTGGAACTTAGTTACTCCTGAGCTAAACCATGTTGATTGCAGGGGAGTCATATTTAATCTGTTGCAAACTGTATTAGAGTTGTGAGGTGATGTTTCCGGGTCCAAGTCTAAATAACAGTGTGATAGTAAAGCTGGTCAGTGTGTGTGCAGTGAGCAATTCAAAGATATATCCCTGCATGTACAGAATATAATTAGCTTGACTCCCCCGCAATCAACATGGTTTAGCCCAAGAGTAATTAATTTAAGCACTTAAGTCTGGATGCAGCACATTGCTCTTCAAAGGGGCTAGGTTTTATGTTCACAGGAGTTGGGACACTTATGGCAGGCTGTGGCATTGGGTAGCTGGTTGGCGCAATTAGTTAGCAGAGCAATTACATGGCAAAGTGGATATACCAGCCCTGAATAGGTAAGAATGAGTTTTGGCGCAAAAAGCAAACAAAATGCAATCCAAACACATAAAAATGAGGGAAAAATCTTAAATTAAGATCCAGTCCATAATGCTGATATACAGTTTATGGGTCATGTGATCAAGTTTCATTGCCTGGATGAGCGGCCATGTTTGACTGCTAGTGGCTGACCCACCTGAGCTGCACGGGCTGAACATATTCTTTCCTGAATCTCTTAAGGTTGGCGCTGATCGGTTGCTCTCCTTTCTCTATTGCCAACCGGTCTGCTTCCGTGGGTTCAGGGTCTGGTATTTCAAACCTACAAAAGAATAAAGCCTTAAGCTTATGTAAAGCGTGCTACTAAGAAGACATGTTTATAGCGATACTACTGTGCATGACAAAATGGCCGACTCTAATGAGTGCAGGATTTGCACTTTTAAATCTGCAAACGGAAAGGAAGGAAGCCAAATGTAACACAGATTATTTTAAATGAACCATAAGTTTTACTTGCCGTTCAATCAGCAGGCTTAACAACTCCTGGGGTTTACAGAAAGAGCGGTAGGTGGTCAGAAAAGTGCGTACAAAGTTTGGATCTGAGGGGAGCAAAAATAAGAACAGAAAATGAGACAAGTCAGTGATAAACCAACAACCATTGCAACTAGATGTTATGTATCAGTCATTTATTACCAGTATATTTTACAATGTTACACAGCATTATTATAATCTGGGATATTACAGCAGCACCACCAAAAGGTTAACTAATTGTTTTCAACAAAACCATGAAGCAGAGAAACCAAATGATAACTAGAATGTGAATATGGGGCCAATAGGAATCTCCCCACCCTACAGTGTATCTTCATTACTTTATCATCTTATTCTCCAGGAATTTATCACTGATTAATATCGTGATTCAAATTTTATTCATTTCTACAATTTTCAACAAAGTGTTTCCTTTTACCCCTTCTGAAAACAATTTGTGATTCTTGGGGCCCGATCCAATTAGCTTTACACTCACGTTATTTGTGGTACAAAGCTAATCCCGCAAATATTTTTATGCGCGCCCCATAGAGGTGTGTCTACAAACCAGAGCATTTCACCATAATAGACAGGAAAGAGCGCAGCGCAAGCTTTTTCCCGTCTTCATGGCAAATAGAATCGGGCCCTTGTGCTACTATTGGGAAGGAACAGTGAGCACAAGAGACAGAATGCTGAACTCAAGCACAAAGGTACAAATTTCTATGAAATTCCCATGAATAAAATACGTAGGTTATATAAATTTCCCTTCAATCTAGTAATAATATTAATAAAATATGCAATGTCTGATCACTGGAAAACCCTGCTCCCTTCTCCGCCATCATGTGACATAGTGAAAGATGGAGAAAAACATTTAAGGGACAGTAAAAATAATGGGCTGGATCCAGACTTAAGAGGAGCTTGAAATTAAGAGAGGAAAGTTACTCCTAGGCTAAACCATGTTGATTGCAGGGGAGTCATATTTCATCTGTTAGAACAGCATTAGAGTTGAGAGGTGATGTTTCCTATCCCAAATCTATATAACAATGTGATAGTAAAGCTGGTCAGTATCTGTGTGCAGTAAGCAATTCAAAGATATATCCCTGCATGCAAAGAATACAATTAACTTGACTCCCCTGCAATCAACATGGTTTTGCCCAGGAGTGACTTTAAGTTCTTATTTTAAGAAGATTCTTAAGTGTGAATCAGGTCCTTAATTTCAAGCTCCTTCTTAAGTCTGGATCCAGCCGTGTGTGTGTGTGTGGCCACTACAGGGTAGATCCAGAACAATGTCCATGTACATTGTCCATCCAGAACTAATTGGTGCTTACGGCGCATGCGCACATCAGTTGTTACGGCATGTAAGTCATAGCTTAAGGGGCAGACACGTATCAACTTACGAAGGGGGGTGCCAGCCATACGCCACCCGTATTTACGCTTCGAAGGCGAGGTGAAGCATTTAAATCGTACAGTATGGGCATGCTTAGCAGCGTAGCTACGTGTGTGATGTCCGTCCACTAGTGGTTAAAGTTAAGGTAGGGTTTGAAAAGCGTAAGGCGGACATAATACGTACATGAGAGGGATGTGCCGAGGGGAGTGCATCGAGAGTACACAGCGTAGCTCTGGATCTGGCCCTACGTGACTAAAGCGCACATATAAAATAATATTGGAGGGTTGGGAGCAGGTTTAGAAGTTTGGAAAGGTTAGGGAATGTAACTATGTAGGTATTCCCCAGGAGGACTTACCTGCATACATGTGATATGTGAGTCTCTCAATGAGCTTTACCACTGTCCCTGCCTTAATAATAGGAATGCCACCTCTGCTTTGCACATTGTCCTCAAATACAATGTTTTCCTCACAGTCCTCCTCTACAAAGCGATAGGCATCCGGGCTGGGTAGGCGCAAGGGCTGCTCATTCTCTTCTTGGATCAGCACAGAGTCCAGCATACGGTCCAAGGTGCTGCGATACTGCAGGGATATCAGAGCCGCCATCCAGTTGTTTTTCTCCTCTGCAGACTTGGCGGCAAAAACAACAGAGTTCCCATCTTTCGAGAGCAGCTCAAAGGCGTGTTTGCACTCGCTGGAGTCCTCGCGGTCTAGGACCTGCACCTTCCTCATGATGAATTTCTCCTTTAGTCGGTACTCTGCCGTGTTGTAACCGGGGATACGAGACTGGCCGTGGTTGGTCTTGCAGCTGATCATAAGTCCGTCGAAAAGGAAAATGTGCCGTTCGTGTTTGGCCCCCACCCTGGTCAGGGAGCCCTCCATGATAAACTCATTGCAGCACTGCCCAATGTCTTTACCCTCCCAACCATCAATGTTCTTCTGGATTTCGTTCATCTTCTTAATGGCCAGGTGCTTGCTGCGCATTTGACGGTTGTACAGGCGCCAAATGGGTTCCCTGAAAAACACAAACAGTTTTTATTCCTATATCAGATATATAGGTCCGGATTCACAGTTACGTGGATTTTGTCTTACACACGTTGTTTTAAGAATTGAGCCACTACGCATGTGTAGTAGCTTATCTATGCTATCTACGTACTATTTCTGTACGTAGATTGCAGACTGCGCTTACGCAAACTACGAACAGCAATGGTACGCAGATAGCATAAATAAGCTACTATGCATGCGTAGCGGCTCAATTCTTAAAACGTACGTACGTAAGACGAAAACTACTTAACTGTGACTCCAGGCCATAGTACCTTTATAATTCCTAGTAGTGTTTTTATGAATGGACCACAAATAACCTGTGAAGAATATAGGATAACTTACATACTAAAAAAATATAACCACATAACTTGAAATATAAAATAATAACCACATAAAAGTTCAATATTCTACATACAATGCAGTGAGGGAAGTGTAAGGGGCAATCCCCCAACCACAGTAACACAGAAGTGATGGTATACGAGAGTCACTTGTCCAATCATAAAATAAAAAGCAAAGCTCTCATATTGGATATACTTCTATTTATCCCAAGCATAATTGAGTTGTTCTACTGTGTTACCTCTACCACCTCGGATGAGAGACTACTCCACTTATCTGTCACTCTCTCAGTAAGGTATTATTTTCTGATCATTTCCTAAACCAATCACCCTCCAGTTTATAAGCATGTCCTTGATTTCAATTACAGCTCTTCCTTTGAAAAATTTGTCCTTCTCTGATCCAAGCTATACAGGTTAACGTTCTCTGCTCTAGTATTTATGGGCCATATTCAGAGTTCGGTCCGGTGATCAGTCCACAAATATACGCTTAGACGGCGCAAGTTACACCCACCAAAACCCTGGTCCCTCCCCTTGCTAATCCGTGCCCACGGAGACTTCCGCCTCCATAGACCAGCTGTAACTTTCCATGGCCATTTCCAAGCATACGTGTCCTCTATCTGTGCGTATTTTTGTAATCGCACCCACTTCCCTTCATTCCTGCGAATAAAAAGTTATTACGCACGTAGTATTTAAAAATACGCACGGGAATCCGAGAAGATGCGGTTCTCTGAATACGGCCCTATGTCCTCATGGAGATAATGGCCTCCAAAACTAAACACAGTATTCCAGTTGAGGCCGTACCACTAATGACCTATAAAGCGACATACCATCTCATCATGTCCGTTCAAATAGCTGTTGAATGTTACTGTAACCTTATTTGCATCCATCACCTTTTACTAAACACCACTTACATAATATGCCTCCATTACTGTTGTCATAACTCAGTCAAGGGACAACCCATGCACCTAAAACACTGGCAACAGCCTATTTATCCCATTCTCAAAATACAAATTAGCATAATTTGTGTAAACACGCGTCATACTGACCCCCCTCACAGCTTGGACAAAATATGGCATATCAATAGTTTGCATATGACTGTCAATCATGCCTATATGTGTACTGTTTCATAGCAGTGAGAGCTAAACACTTTTACATATGGTGTTCCCTGCAACCGGAATAACCTCTTTAATGTTTTGAAGACTATTATTAGCACAAGATTTCCGTAGGCTCATACGTTCGAGGTAACAAAACATCACATACTAGTGCAGGTACAGAGTACATAATTAACATAATATATAATTATTCAGTAACAGCTTATATTGTAGATAGAAAACGTGGACACAAAAATGACAGATGTAGAATAAAAGCTTAAAATGAAGTGAAAAGATTAAGCAGCTTGGTAAGCTTGAATAAAAACAGGACATCTAAGGGCGCATTTAACAACTACAAGTTCATCTGTCTAGATCAAGCCTGGTCAACCTGCAGCTCTCCAGGTGTTGAAAAACTACGAGTGCCAGCATAGCCATAGCTGATACCTGACAAAGCATGCTGGGATTTGTAGTTTCACAGCAGCTGGAGGACCACAGGTTAGCCAGACCTGATCTAGATCATTTCCCGCTCCAAATCTCAGGATCCATGAAGTGATCATTAAACGCATCGATTCTCTCATACCCAGGTCGACGTCGCGGCGAGTGCTTATTGTAAATGCGTTCCATGCTACATCGGAGATTCAGCAGTGCAGTGATGGCTTGTTTCAAACATTCTCTGTCCTCTTGGTCTTCACTGCGTTCTTGTAACAGCTAAAAAAGAGGCACATTGAAAAATCCAGGTTTAGGTCATTACTTTGTTGACTTGTATAAAAATATGATTTTTTTTTTTTTTTTTAAGTTTTTCCTCACCTCTAATAATTCAAAATAGTGCAAACAGTGATAAACAGGAACCAGCATCAGACGAGGGAGAACATATCTCAATGCTTCTCTGAAGCCAACCGTTATGGACTAAAAGAAAATACACAAGGTTACACATAATAGATGCACTGGAAACCTATTGTAATTCCATATTACCCACACCTTTCCATTACATCAGACAGAGTAGCTAACTCTTGGGGCCCACAGATGACAAAGAAAATACCCAACTTCCACCTAAAGCAGGATACAATGATCCCCTCTTTGATAACCAACATGGATCCTTACTATGGACCAAAATAACCTGAAGAGGAGCTAAAGGTTGAAAGCTTGTGCGAACACAACATGACACACGTTTGCAAATTACCATGCGTGCCATTCCAGTGAAAAACACGGCTAAGCAAACAAGGTTAGTCCAATTCACGCCATCAAACTTTCCAATCAACCGCTGCTCTCCTGGAAATCCAGGCGTTTCAGGGGAAAGTACAAGAAAGTACGCACTAGGCAAATACCATTTTTTTCACAAAAATGTATAAACGTCTAAATGGCTCCAGGTGGAAACATATTTCTAAGAAAAAGTCTGAACGAGAGGTTGTGCTGGGGGCACAGGGAGGACATATAAAAAGTTTTCAAAAGTACAGAGCATGGAGCAACGAAGAACAGATCATCCTCGTTAATGGCATCCTTCCAAAGTGTTCCCCTGAGAGCTTAAAGAGTTACAGTTACAAGAAACCTTCACAGTGACTGTTCCAAGATCCTGCTCAAGCACATGGGATGTTAACATGTTTCAGATGTTCCTATCCTCAATTGTTAGACTGGATTGACACTTAATGGGGTTTTTCTTTGTTGTCTGTTTGTTGAGCGGGTGATCTTATCCCTGCACTGACAGAAGATTCTAATGGTTATATATACTTAGAAAATCTCTTATAATTCCACAGCTGACCAAGTTGTCAAACACATTTCATCTGAACATAGTTCCAAGCTTATTAAGTTAGCTGTTAATTGTTGTTAACCTAGGAATTTATGTTGAAAAGTGCTTTAGGAAGCACAATGTGGTAGACCTAACAAAAAAATAATAATTAGCAAGAAAAATCATAATTAAGGGACAACTATTAAGATGATTTGGAATATCTAGGCTTTAAAGAATTATATACACACACACACACACACACACACATACACCTACATCCCAGATGGAGGAGTGCAAGAGTGCCATGCCCCTTTTTTTGTATTTATGTAAACTCCCCTCGCCTTGCGCACCTGCTGTATAATTACCTAATAATACCTTATAAAGATTTGAGCAACCTCAATATTGGATGTTTGTTGAAGCGTGTCTGGGATAGTAGCCGATAGGGGCGCTGTCTCAGAGTGACTGTTTTGGAGACTTGGGGACCTCTGCTGGGGGTGAGCTCTCATTTTAAAAATACATGATTGTTGGGACTCTGATTTTTAGAGTTAGGACCACCAAACAGAGAAGCCTTGTAAGTGGCTGGTGGCTTATCACGTATCTGCAGATGTATGTAACTAATCCTCTGACTTTTATTTTAAAAATAGAATGTTATGGTTTGTTACAGGGTAATTACACGAGTGCTGTGTGTGTATATATGTATATGTTAGGAACTTTAGTATGTAGCTCCAATGGGGCAGGGACTAATGTGAAATATTCCCTGTGAAGAGGTGTTAGCGCTATATAAAAACCTGTTAATAAATAGAAAAATGCATTCATTTTTATAATGTTATTTTTTTTTTTTTGTCTTTTCCTATGTCGTGAAGGTTTTGTTTATGTTTCTTGGGCCCTAGAGGTGGT
>WWET01000145.1:446034-468367 GCA_011038615.1 Limnodynastes dumerilii | reverse complement strand
AGGGAGGAATCTTATTGGTCAGGGGGATCCTTAAGCTAAAATACTTTGTGGTTGTTGTTGCTACATTAACCAAGGTGACCATACGAGCAAGATTTTATCGACCGGATGCCTTTTTAAGTAAGGACCCACTGTGCATGCTTAGTCATATAGACTACACAATGCACGTAGTGGTTACGTACCTAGTTTCAAAACATGCAGTCTTTAAAAACCGCACGTAGTGATTTAAGTAAAAGGAGGTGTGCCAGAGCCGCCTCGGAGAATAGTGGGTGGGGGGAGGTATGGTAAAAAGAAACAGGAGGGCGTCGGGAAGGGATATGAAGTGCCATTAGACTCCTAAAAACGGGAGGCGGGTTGTGTGGCTGGACGGGTGAGTTAGGCGTGGATCCGGCTACACCCAACTCACTCTTAATTGTGAGTCCACGTGTCGTTGGCATTAGGGCTGGTTGTACTCAGTAGGTGGGCACTGGAATTATGGTGGGGAGACGCCATTCTGTGGGAGCCCCCGTCACCCGCCATGGTTCCAGCAGCCCAGGCTGGTAAAGGTTAAAATCAGGGTGGGAAGGAATCTGACAACATGACCGGTATCTGCCTGATAATTGTGTAATGTGTATTACCTGGTTCTATAGAACATAAAGCATCACAGTATTTATATGTATTTGCTATTCACTAGCTATTACATTAACCATACATGAAAAGGAACGCCTTGCACCGGTGACAAATGACTTACATCGGATGTAAACAGCTTCTTGTTGGCCAGGAATGCTTCCCTGAACACTTTGATGATCAGGTTTAGCTCCCGCAGATATTGCCTCTCTCCAGCAATTTCATTCCTGACCAACTCGTAATAGTTCAGCTCTCCTGATGAGGACGGCTCTTCTTCACACAGAGCCACTAACCCAATGTCATCATCCTGATCAAACATGTCCATCAAAACCTGGCAAGAAGGACAGAGTGTATGTGTGATACCGGTTCCATTTCTGCCAAGCAAAGTATGTTCTTAAAACATCCAAAAAGAAAATAAAAGTTGGGTTAATTTCCCTTCCCCAGGACATCAGCTGTTTCTTCACTTTACCTATAATTACTGGAAACCACAGCCACCCCACCACCTAATTATATCATTACGATTTCCCAGACACTGGGGCCTGGATTCAGAGTAAGGGTAAAACAGGTGCAGATGTACAGCTCGGCTAAACCATTTTTGCAAAATGAGGGGTGCTCATTAATCTTAAATATGCAGGGAAAATACATTTCTTTTGCACACAGAACTCAAAAACTGCATAGCTTTATGTTTAATCTATGAAACAGAGTTGAGCTAAGAAACTTCACCTCTTAAATATAATTTTGCTTCCACAATTTACATTTTCCTCTCTTTGCAGTTCAACATGGTATTGCTCAGGTCTACACCTGCACCTAAATAAAGCTCTGAATCCAGGCCTGGTTCTCATTTCCAACCTAGCACCAGAATCCTACCTCTTTATGGTTCTCAGAGAAAATGAATGAGATTTCACCTCAAAATTTCTAAAATTTGGACAGAACTTCAATCATTTATTGTGTATTTTGTTTTAAATTGGTTAATGTGAAAAAACAAGTTGTGCAAAAGATAAACATGAATGAGAAACCATCATATATACACATTTCCCTTTGTATTAGACATTGCGTGACCTAGAATTATCCAGGTAATATATGGGTGTTTTAAAAGCAACACCTATCTGTTATGAACAGTAAAACACATTTAGCATGTGTACCATTCTAATCATTATTGTGCATTTACTTTTAATCATTATACCACTATTTTGTCTTCACTTTCACTGAACTTTATCAAATGAAACTAACGCATTTCATGCCTCACTCTGTAAACACAGCTTGTAGCTATGCACACACCCAGCCACCTCACCCAAACCATTGTCACGGATACAAACTAAAACATTTGCTCAGTAAACCTGGAACAGATTTATATGTGCATAGAATAAGGTCAATTTCTTTCTGCCTTACACCGTCGATATAGAACAGTGACAGAATAACCAGCGAGAATATAATGCGACAATTCAATGCAGTCATATTAGCTGTAATATTGCAGCATACATGGAGTCACGGACTTACCTTATCGGCACACATAGACACTTTAATGTCCTGCTGTGAGATTTCATAGTGCCGAATATTAAAAACATAGTTTCCTGCTAGTTTCAGAATGTCAGCGGAGATGTATTCAAGGACGGCCACAATGTAGAGTGACACGTGATAGTCCACCTTGTAGCCAAGAACTTCCTAAAAAGGAGAACAGAAAAACAGTCTCTTAAGTAAGATGTCGAACCAAAGCGTTCATTTTATTTTCTATTGATGAACAACTTTTACACACACATTATGACTACATAAACATAAATCTAGCAGCAGAGACTACAGGCCCACTTAGCTTGCAAGGGTTCAAAGGGACACGCATACCCTTAAATTTCAGTTATACATTAAACAATAAACTTCTTTTTAAAAGTGGACATCTATAGATCACATAATTGTAACAAGAAAAAAAGGAATTCTGACATGGGCTGGTTCCATAATGGATACAGAGAAAAGGGGAAGTTTAGATTACACGGCTAACTAGCTAAAACTACAGTACATGCCAGATATAGTGTCACATGACTGCAGAACACTATTTACTCTCTATACAAGCAGTTCTGTCATTCAAAACTATTGCAGCTATGCTACAGTAATGGTATGCAGGCTGGCTCGTGTTGTAGCATCGGAATTTCCACACTTACCTGACTAAGGGCTGTGGTTTGCCGGTAATATGTGTCTATATCAGATAACCCTTTTTCCCCCCCCTCCCCAAATCTCCCGCAGCCTAACCCTAATCTTAACCCTACATGCCCCTAGCATTTTAAGTCATGTTGTCTAACACTACCGTTGCTGCAGCCTGTCCCCGTTTGACCATTTTGCTATTGGCAATGGGTATTTTCATGAAATAGGGCCATTCACTATAAAGTACCCGTTTCCAATAGTAAAAATCGTAATAAAATGAATTTCAATAGTGATACAGACACACTTAAGCTTTCTGCATTGTCGATATAGGACCTATCGTACTGGCAACTGCACCCCCTGACTACGGTTATGAAAGATTCTCATTTAGGAAACCCTCTCTTGCACTGAAAAGTCACACTAAGGTGAAGATTCTGCCTGTCTCTTTAAATAGGATTAGTTAACAGTTTCCATTAAAAAAAAAAAAAAAAACCTGCTAAAGAATAATAATAATAAAATAAAAAATCTAATCTAATAAAAAAAAAAGTGTAAGCGTGCCCTGAGTAAATTATCCCTTTATACACTGATGATCGTTTGTATGCACATGTAGTTACCAAAAGCTCCCAACGCAAACATAAAGGAACATTTGCTTTTTCAAAAAATATGCCCCTTGAATTATTATTTTATTTTTAAAACAACCAAACATAACTTAAGGAGCATCACAAATATATTAAAATAAAAATGGAAAAAAATGTACCTTCAATGAGGGATGTATTTTATCAACAGGGAGAAGCAATGGGTTCCTCCTCTTCCGTTTCTCTATGGCAGACTGAGCATCGGCAATGGCCCACTTATCAATGGGATGAGGGAAGGTTTTCTGTACGCGCTCCTACAGCAATGAGGTCGGAAACAAAATGATTTAGAGGGAAACAAAAACGGATTGTTCCAATGGTGAAATTCCGCAAATTAAATATTTATTGTTGTTGCTGTCAGCGTACTATGTCCTCAAAAATATATATTCAGAACATGAAACAGCTAAGAAAAAGGTCATGTCACACACACAGTAACTTATAGGGTAATTAATATAATTTCTGTGGTGTATATAGTGTACCTATACATACCTGCATTTATGCACATACTTCTAATAATGCTCTGGATGCCAACATCATTATCATTCTACTACTTTACTTCATAATCTGCTAACTATAAAGAGAGTCCATGACAGAATAGCCAATAATATCCCATCTACCTATTCCCTCCCTTGCATGAATGACTAACCCCCCACCAATCACAAGCCTGCTCCATTCTTTTAAGCCTGATAACGAAGTACAATATAATTAAGTTTGCTGGTACAGTGGTTCCATATTTTGAAGCTGAAACACATTAAAGCAAGCAGGACATGAATATCAAAGACAGAAGGCCAGATCTGTGTGGAGTTTGTATGTTCTCCCTGTGTCTGTGTGGATTTCTTCCAGGTGCTCCGGTTTCCTCCCTCATGCCAAAAACATACTGGTAGGTTAATTGGCTGCTGAATAAATTAACCCTACTGTGTGTATGTGTATGTATGTGATAGGGACTGATGTGAATATGAAATATTCTCTGTAAGGCGCTACGCAATCTGATAGCACTAATAAAAACCTGTTAATAAGTAAAAGAAGTTAACCAAATTATAGTATACCACTTTTTTTTTTTTAAATAAGTCTTTTACAAAGAGATGCCAACAGCCCATATGACAAGGCAGACGAACACACAATGTTTATTCTAACCTCTCATCGTTTAAATGTGTTTTGGCTTGACTCCTGAGATTATTCACCAAGCAAACGTCAACTTATATTGACATATCAGGAAGCAGCAGTCAGCATGGTCTGCAGAACTTCCTCTAGTGTGACTAGATTAAGTCGTGAGCAGCAAAATCAAACACTAGAGCATAACAGATTACGCTTTGTTATGCAACACACAGATACAAGTCACAAAGTTGTAGATTTAATGTTAGATTATGGTATCAAACAAATACTGTGTACTGACAAAAGAAAGTCATTTCTGTGTGGCTATAAATTCACCATAAAACACATGTATCCGTTGTAAATACTTTACACACTCAATGAAGACAAGAAATATAATTGTGCCATTCCTGTGTCCATGATGCCATTTATTACTTATCCAATAATGAAATAAAAATATTAGTTTGGACCATAAAATGGATGATTCCACTGCAGGAGACAGGACCAAACCATCATGGCTTACCTCCACATCTTGAACAGTCCTGGGCTGAGCAATGCATAATTTATTGAGAAGCTGGAGGATGAGTTCTTCTATGTAGTACAAGGAGTCTTCTTTAGCTGAAAGTGTGGGGTGAACTTGCTGCTGCACCTAAAAACAAAAACAAAATTTTTATTACATAAAAGCTATGTATAGTAGTATCTCACACAGTACAAAAACATAATGTATACACTAAACGTATACAGTAGCTGCCCTTACAGGAGAAACAAGAGACGGCAGCAGGGGGCCGAAGCTTGAGCGCATGGTGTATGCAAATAATGCCTGAAGCCCCACCCCTGCCTAATCAAAGCAGCCATTCATAGGGTCACTAAGTACGGTGTGAGACTTGATATCATCCTGCCCTCCCTTAGTAATGCTCAGGGCTTGAGGCAGTGATTAGTTATATTACTTGCCTCACTTCAGAAGTCTCCTGGAATAGTCATCAAATATAACTAAACAATACAGTATGTTACACATAGGAGCATTATTGTCATACACATGGCCATATAATGAAGGGAGGATTAATAACGGATGGTAAGAAAGTTAAAATAGCAATAAAGAGAAGGTCAAGTCATCCTTTGATAAGGAGGATGGGTACCAGAACAGCAATATAGAAAACAGCTTTGGGTACAGAAAACGAGAGAGAAGGTGCAGTAATAGAGGAAGAAATCGTACACACACACACACACACACACGCAAGCAGTGGCGTAGCTATAGGGGTCGCAGCGGTCGCACTTACATATGATGAGGGATAATGGGGGAACTGGATATATGATGAGGGATACTGGGGTACTGGACATATGATGAGGGATAATGGGGGAACTGGATATATGATGAGGGATACTGGGGTACTGGACATATGATGAGGGATAATGGGGGAACTGGATATATGATGAGGGATACTGGGGTACTGGACATATGATGAGGGATAATGGGGGAACTGGATATATGATGAGGGATACTGGGGTACTGGACATATGATGAGGGATAATGGGGGAACTGGATATATGATGAGGGATACTGGGGTACTGGACATATGATGAGGGATAATGGGGGAACTGGATATATGATGAGGGATACTGGGGTACTGGACATATGATGAGGGATAATGGGGGAACTGGATATATGATGAGGGATACTGGGGTACTGGACATATGATGAGGGATAATGGGGGAACTGGATATATGATGAGGGATACTGGGGTACTGGACATATGATGAGGGATAATGGGGGAACTGGATATATGATGAGGGATACTGGGGTACTGGACATATGATGAGGGATAATGGGGGAACTGGATATATGATGAGGGATACTGGGGTACTGGACATATGATGAGGGATAATGGGGGAACTGGATATATGATGAGGGATACTGGGGTACTGGACATATGATGAGGGATAATGGGGGAACTGGATATATGATGAGGGATACTGGGGTACTGGACATATGATGAGGGATAATGGGGGAACTGGATATATGATGAGGGATACTGGGGTACTGGACATATGATGAGGGATAATGGGGGAACTGGATATATGATGAGGGATACTGGGGTACTGGACATATGATGAGGGATAATGGGGGAACTGGATATATGATGAGGGATACTGGGGTACTGGACATATGATGAGGGATAATGGGGGAACTGGATATATGATGAGGGATACTGGGGTACTGGACATATGATGAGGGATAATGGGGGAACTGGATATATGATGAGGGATACTGGGGTACTGGACATATGATGAGGGATAATGGGGGAACTGGATATATGATGAGGGATACTGGGGTACTGGACATATGATGAGGGATAATGGGGGAACTGGATATATGATGAGGGATACTGGGGTACTGGACATATGATGAGGGATAATGGGGGAACTGGATATATGATGAGGGATACTGGGGTACTGGACATATGATGAGGGATAATGGGGGAACTGGATATATGATGAGGGATACTGGGGTACTGGACATATGATGAGGGATAATGGGGGAACTGGATATATGATGAGGGATACTGGGGTACTGGACATATGATGAGGGATAATGGGGGAACTGGATATATGATGAGGGATACTGGGGTACTGGACATATGATGAGGGATAATGGGGGAACTGGATATATGATGAGGGATACTGGGGTACTGGACATATGATGAGGGATAATGGGGGAACTGGATATATGATGAGGGATACTGGGGTACTGGACATATGATGAGGGATAATGGGGGAACTGGATATATGATGAGGGATACTGGGGTACTGGACATATGATGAGGGATAATGGGGGAACTGGATATATGATGAGGGATACTGGGGTACTGGACATATGATGAGGGATAATGGGGGAACTGGATATATGATGAGGGATACTGGGGTACTGGACATATGATGAGGGATAATGGGGGAACTGGATATATGATGAGGGATACTGGGGTACTGGACATATGATGAGGGATAATGGGGGAACTGGATATATGATGAGGGATACTGGGGTACTGGACATATGATGAGGGATAATGGGGGAACTGGATATATGATGAGGGATACTGGGGTACTGGACATATGATGAGGGATAATGGGGGAACTGGATATATGATGAGGGATACTGGGGTACTGGACATATGATGAGGGATAATGGGGGAACTGGATATATGATGAGGGATACTGGGGTACTGGACATATGATGAGGGATAATGGGGGAACTGGATATATGATGAGGGATACTGGGGTACTGGACATATGATGAGGGATAATGGGGGAACTGGATATATGATGAGGGATACTGGGGTACTGGACATATGATGAGGGATGCTGGGGGGCTGGATATATTATGAGGGATACTGGGGGAACTGGACACACGATGAGGGATACTGGGGGCAACAGCCTGTCACTCATCTGTCTTCTGTGGACCTGATCATACAGGTTTTTTGAGGTGTGCTGCGCTCCACTGGCACTACGGTAGTGCACCTCAAACAGCCTCTATGTGGGGGGGCCCAAGCTGACCTTTTGCACCTGGGCCCATGAACCTTTAGCTACGCCCCTGCACGCAAGCCTGCAGGAGAGTAATAAAAATATAAAGAATCAGTGTGTGAGGGAAGTCTGTGCATAAGAGGACGAGAGACAGTACGCTTAGCTAGGAAAACAGCTGGTGGGTGCAGCACATGAAGCAGAAGCTGCAGTAAAAGAGGGAGAGCACAATGAGGGAAACGTTCATGAGAGTTTACAGCCTGAAGAGAATGGCAGGTCCCTAAAGAGTGTGGCATGAAGTAGTTTATGTGAATTTATGCTATAGAAAAAAAACACAATTCTGTACCATAGTTCATCTTAGTATATTATTGCACATATCCAAACAGATGATTACTAGATACATAAGATCTTCCATCTGGAAAGACATACTAACCACCTACAAATCTGGTATTTTGTCACAGCTCTACTTCTTAAAAAAAACAATAACTTCAATCCTTAATGAATTTAATTCCTTAAATGGCTGTACACTTGGTATGTCAATGAATGTATAAGAGACCCTCAGATTTGAAAGTTACATATGAAATTAACTATATCAAAATTACTTCACTTACAACCGCTGCATGTGGCTTTGTTGTTAATACCTATAGGTATGACCAATTCACATTGCCGCAGTAATTTTGGTGTTACACAGTCTTAATGCCTGAGGCTTTGATAATGAATGTTTTAAGATGGGACACAATCCATGAAGGGAGGACTTGATCAACAGGCAAAACCAGTATCTGGGTACAAACTTGCCGGAACAAGGTGTGGCAGAATCAGGAGAATGTCAAATCCAACCTACTCAACAAAGAAATACTCTATATTTTAACATCCAAAGTCATCGATGAATGAGATAGATCTAGATGGGCCACAAAAACAACAGCGACATTAAGAATTTGGAACAAGGTTTATAGGAGTTCAGAGGGCCATTTTCTTCTTTCTCAACACCCAAAAACAGTTGTACATGTTCCATCCTCTCAGTGTTAAAGGAGGTAGATGATGGAGATGAAGTGGTTGCAATGTTGTAAAAATAAACAACAGCGCAACATCAAGAGTTGTAAATTTCATATAATCCACTCTCCCCAGCCACCAAAGCTCTTCCAAATGCTACCTATGAACATGTCAACGCGCCCAAAGTGTTATTGCCTGTTAAATCATTCAGTACTAATCCTGGTTGGCTGGCTCATCACAGTCTACACTCGCTGTCAGATTTACCAAACTGCAGATGTTGCCCATAGCAACCAATTAGATTTTAGCTTACATTCTCTATTATGTAAAAAGTAAGTAAAAGCTAGAATCTGATTGGTTGCTATAGGCAACATCTCCACTTTTCCAAACCAGCAGCTTAGTAAATCTTACAGCAATTGGCCAAAAGGACTACATTATTAGTGTAGTATTTCAAGCAATTATCTGAATCGGCAACTGGCTATATTAAGTAAAACATTTTTTTGGGAAGATGCCTCCACCAATTGAAAGCCTATCTTTCTACAGATAAGGATAACCACTATCAAGTCATTTGGCTGCCCATTACCCGGACTTTACACTTGCCTGCAACCTTGCTATTATGCAGAGCAAGAAAGAATCAGCCATTGTCCCCAGCAAAGAGGTATTGCAGCCATTACACACAAGCAGCAGAGAAAGGGGCTCAATGCACCTGGTGTTGGTAAAGACACTTCTACTTAAACTAGATCACAATGGTCAGTTAGTAGGTTTAGTGCCTATTTAACACACTGCGTGCTCTATTACAGCACGTTGAACCGTCTTCCTTGCAGACAGGATGACCGAATAAGCAAATATGGTCAGAGATGGTGGAAAGAGAGATGGGGTGGCAGGGTCAGCCTATAATGTTCAACAAACAGACTATTTCTATAAATGTCAAATTCATAACTAGCTGATTTCCATTTCCCAAAAAAAAACAACCTACATTAATAATGAATATCACGGTTATTCAGCAATATTCATGTCATATCAACATGTCCAGACAAATAGACTTTGGAATCACTGCCTTAATATAGTGTCAGAAGATCATCTTATAACCATACGGTAGGTTGTACTTCTTGAGTAATTAATGATTTATGATTTATAATTAATGATTTATGATAATTATGATTTAATTCCTCTATGTATACATGCACACACACACACATATACATATATATATATACACATATATACACACACACACACACACACACACACTTTTTTAAATTTGTAAAAGCCAGCAATATGAGTCACAGTAACAACGTGAGGTGTGCACAAGATGGTCTATTACGATACTGTGACTCTTGTGACTTTTATCTTGCCTCTCTATCAAAGAGCTAAGCATTACGGCACATTGCCAGCAATTAAATGTGTGTACAGATGGAGGATTTTAATTTACCTGTACTATGTTATGCTTTTCAGAAGTCAGAAAAGAGACAAAAGGATCAGGGATACCTGTGAGGAGAATGACTGTGTGCACTGACATGAGACATAAAGGCAGCCATTTTGTGGGTAGAATCAATATTCATAAATATTAGTATATCAGAGTACCAATGACATAACTGCAACTTTATAATTTTATTAACAAAGTGCCGAGGTGGACAAGTTCCCAGAGAAAAGGCTGATATTAATAAACAGTATACCTATTACATATAATAGCAAATGAATAATAATTTAAAAAAGCAGAATACGCTTAATATTTATCCATAAATAGACTGCACTGGTGAGTGTTTTTTTTTTTTAAAGCGTCTCTGAACCTCTCACTCCAATTCCTAGAGGCAATAATACATGTAACCTGAGCTTCGTTCAATGACTACAGCTCATTTTCCAAGCACTTTGGGGGTATTAATGGATTCTTGTTTGCCTTGGTGAATATGACAGCTTGCAAAGATTACATGAAAAACAGCTCACTGCTGCACAGCATTTTCAGGTATATACTTATATAATAGAAAGAACAGTGGTTCTAATATTTACATTTTATATTTATAAAAAACTCACCACAAAATAAATTGACATTATAAACAAAATCATCATCATCAGTCTAGCACAGCTCATTAATGGCATCAGCATGCCAAATAGTACCAAGATACCTCTTTAACAATGCATTGGGACAGCCAAGAGCAGCATGGTAAGATACATGCTAGACAACAGTAGCTGTCCATTGTACCTCTTCCAAAATTTTGCCTCACATCAGGGGATTGTGAATGTGCAAAGCACATGTTATTTTCAATGGGGAAATGGCCATATTTGCCAAATTAACAGTGGGAATAATAAACACATTTTTATCAATGACTGCATGAATTATGATAAATTTGGGTCTTACACTGCACTACAGAATAGTTGTACATTGCAGCACAATATTCTTTAATTGGGGGTATATACTTGTAACTGTGGACCTGATTCACACTTTAGAATCTGCGTATTTTTAAGTGTGCATATTTAAGAAGGCATGTACTGCGTAGTAACCTAATATACGCAATTTACGTAGGACTAAAGTAGGGGACAGCTCTGAATCACCACTACGAACCTATCTATTCTAGGTTCCTAGTGACTTAAGAAGGAAGAGGCGTGTCAGGAAAACTTATGAAGGAAGATAAGAAGATTGAGTGGAAGGAGGCATTTAAATGAGGAAATCTGGGCGCAGTTAGGCAGAAACGTTCTTAATTACCCGCCCTACGCACACAATTAAGAACCTAAAGATAAGGTAGACCTACATCATTTGGAAGTTGGTTAAGACGCTTAAAACAGGGGACATGTCAGGAGAGTCACCTTGCTACTAGTTGCGTATAATTAAGAACCTAAATCATTCTTAAGTATGAATCAGGTCCTGCGTGTTTTAGATAAATTTGTCTGAAAAAATAATCCCATTTAAAATAATCAAAACTTGTATAGGCTGCAACACACCGCTCCAATTGTGTGTATTAAACAACTTCCTTTTTACACTGTCCTATCCAGAGTTGTGTCTTTCCACTGTAACATGCAACTCTAGGCCCGACGATATCGTGCACGCAAAAACTCTGGGTCAGCTTCCAAGTGTTCTTCTCACAATGCCACAATGTTTGATTGGTAAAATTAGTTTTTAAATGATGACGACCAAACAATGTTATATACTTTGGAACGATCAGGCAGCTGTGGAAACACAAATAAAAACATAATCACTTTTAATCTCTAAAATAATGATTAATCTTTTGCAAGGACTGAGAACAAAGAGCCAAGGAAAAGAGCGGGAATATGTAAACGCATTTTTACGCAACAATGCGTGTGCATGGGAGTGCACGTGCGTATTTTCGCGGGCTTTTCTAACATTCGATTTTACACATTAATAAACACACCGACAAGCTTATTTTCATATAGGACTTGTATATATTTAATGTCTGTGCTTTATCTTTCTAGACGATATAATCAACGAATAATCGCCGATCAGCGAATGAATGTTATAGTCTTGTAATGTTTATAGCCATAGGGTAGATAAAATGATACAAATTGTTAGATTAGTCGCTGAAAGACCGCATGTAGCGGCAGTAAGTTATGAACATTATTAGATTAGAATATGAAATGTGTGTGACTGAGAGATATGCTAATGAAGCTCCAGGAGAAGAACGATGGAAAACCCCAGGACCAATGACAAGCTAGGAACACCAGATGGTCGTGAGATCCCTCCAATCAAAGGACGTTCGGCGATCCCTTTCATCATGGTGTTTAAAAGGACTATCTTGTGGACATTCTCTCCCTCAGATGACTTTGTAAGATGTCTTGCCAGTGACTGGTCGAGCTGCTGTATCAGGAGACCCTCGCTTTTGGTAAACTCTTTCTCTGCTTACATAAAACACACTCTTTGTGGACCGCATCCTCCATTCTGTGGTAATTATAAGGTTACTTTGCGTACAACTGCGTGCTGTCGCACCGCGTACTTTTGGGGTACACTGACTCAACACAGCTTTCCGAACACTTGTTCATTGTGTGATTGGAATGATAATTGCGAGAAAAACATGTAGTGTGCACCCAGTATAAGTGGCATAATTTGAGGAGGACTTACAACAAAGTCTACCTAAAAGAATCACAAATGGTATTTACAAACTAAACATGTATAGCTTGGAGCAGAGAAGGGAGAGGGGGACATGATAGCAGCTTTCACATATATCAAGGGTTGTGACTGGCTAGAGGAGGGGGCATTTTTCAAAGGAAGAGGTGTAATAGAACACGAGGGCATGAATATAAACTAGAGGGTGGTAGATTCAGAGGAAATGTGCGGAAAAATGACTTCACTGAAACGGTGATAGATAAGTGGAATAGCCTCCCATCTGAGGTGGTTGAGGCCAATACAGTAGAACAGCTTGGGGTAAACAGAAGGATATCCTAAAAGTCAAACTAAATTGAGGGTAAATAGGGTTTAGGGTCAGTATAGCTTTAAATAAACAAATGGGCAGACTCGATGGGTCATGTGGCTCTTATCTGCCGTCACTTTCTATGTATGTTTCTATAAAAACCATTGGCCTAATATTGTATAGGGTTCCCCTTGGGCCCCCAAAACAGTTCTGTCACATTAAGGCATGGACTCCACAGGGCCTCTGAATGGATCATGCGTTATCTGGTACCAAGACGTTAGCAGCAGAGCACCTGTAAGATGTAAGGCCAGGCCTCAATGACTCGGATTTGTTTATCCAGCACACAACACAGATGCTCAATCCACATTTGGGAGTCAACACCTTGGTCATGTTCCTGAAACCATTTCTAAAAAGTCCATTATCCTGCTGCAAAAATCCACTGCCAACAGGGAATAATACCCTGCCATAATTGGTCTACAACAATGTTTAGGTAGGTGGTAAGTGTTAATCAAGCAATAGCCACATAAATACCAGGATCCAAGATACACTAGTAGTTAACATGCATCAACTACTGCTATGGTAAACTTCTGGAGAGACATCTCCGTGAAATAAACATCAATTTATAATGTATGTATATTGCACAAACTTTTTCAGATAGATTGTATTGCTATTATAGATATTGATGGAAAAGGGCATATTCCAGTTTGGAAACACACACAAGCCATGCCATACAATAGAGCCTATTGAAATATAGTTAGAAGCAGCAGAGAGAGGACACTTCAGTGGTTGTCTACTCCTCAGTGATAACATATGAATAGTAACGTTATCTTTACATGCAGTGTGTGATGACGGATTCCCAGGCAGAGCAAAGAGACTCCCTTGTTCTCTAGCGAAGATTTTCACACTTTTGCTCCAGCTTAAATACACCAAATATTCGAGTGTCGAAAATTCTTGGAAGTGAAGGACACAGTATGGAAAAAAAGCTGAAACATTACCGGGAAAACAAAACAATGCTGAACCATTCAACAAGGCTAAACAGTTTATTACACACAAAGCTGTTATTTAGGATCTTAGTGTTTTTCCCTTATACAGCTGGTGCAGACCCTCCAACATGACCTATTCCATTAGGTACAATTTAATCTGTTCCTGAGCTTCCAACGGTCACTCACCTGATGACATTTAAAAAAAACTATTTTACTCTTCAACAAAGGTGGTTACCATAGTAACTGACAGTTGGAATCTGAGGAGCAGAGTATTGTGTACCTAAACGGAATGGGTCATGTTGGAGGGTATGCTGGTGTACTGAACGTTCTTTCCAAAAGACTTTACGGACATTATTGATTGATGGAAAGAGTTATAAATAGGCTGCATACCTCTATTGACCCAGCACATTTGAGTTTTGCACTGTAACAATATGCAAAGGTGAGAAAAATATTAATGCTAATAACATAAATAAAAGGGAATGACTGTAACAGAGCAACTCTAAAAATAGATATAAAATTGTTGTCATGGCTATGTTGGAAAATAAAGTTACCTATTTATTGTCCAACTTTATTGGCATGTGTGGGTTCACAAATGCAAAAGGACAGGAGTATTTCCTATACTTATATTATCACAACGATCCTCGGTGCACACATTGTGAGGCCTGGCTTCTAAAAAACAAATCAACTTCCCACAATTTTGACAAGAATTCACAGGATTTTATAACTGCAACTATATACTAACAACCTATATAATGGTAAATAGAAGTATCATATCGCTCCTTGTAACTACAATTGAACAACTTCTGTGGTATTTATTTATTAACAGGTTTTTATATAGAGAGAATATTTCACATTCACATCAGTCCCTGACCCATACAAAGGCCCCCAATACATACATACATACGGTTTAATTTATTTAGCAGCCAATTAACCTACCAGCACGTTTTTGGAGTGTGGGAGGGAGCCAGAGCACCCTGAGGAAACCCACACAGGCATGGGGATAACATACAATTTCCACACAGAGAAAGAAACTCTATTGACAAACCGATTAGAAACTTCTTAGAAAACTCAAAATTTCCAGCATATAATTACATTTTGGTAGCTATAAACGCTGCATTCTTATCCCAGAAGTTACACTAGCGGCACGGCTGCGAAGCACCAATGTGGGATTATAAAGACTTCTTGAGATCGTTGAGAGCCAGCCTTTCTATTGATTTTAGACTCACTTCCCTTTGTCCCATTCACATTTCTTTTTATAGATATATTGCAACTTTTTAATGCAAATATGAATAAAGATGAATTCTGGTATTATAAAATGTACTATTTCTCAGTAGGGGAATTGAGTATGAGGAGTGCACAATCAGATTCTGTCTTTCTTTTCTTTTGTTTTAAAACAGAGTTCACACATGTGAATTACCATGCGACTGAGATGGTGGCAATAGGAAGTGAAATTAAGCAGTAGATCTATTAAGATAAAACCAAACCACATATAAGCAACCAAATCACATATACTCTTTATGTCTTTCAACAGAGAGGGCCTGTTGCTGTTGGTGTATAGCAAACCATGCAATATTAAAAAAAAATGAAAAACAAAAAAAATTCCCTTTATCCTATATTTAAAGTTAAGGGAATCCCACGATTACAGCTCCTGTCAGGTGCAACCAATTAACTTGCAAGCTCCCAATAGATTTATTGCAAGGGCCAGGATAGAAATCAGTAAACTGCAATTGGCTTTAGTTGAGCAAGAGAGGGTTACAGAGTGTAACAGGATAATGGTTATATTCAGTTTAACTATTTACAAGAGAATCTATATTTCAGCCAAACAATACATACAAATTTCGGGCTCGTGTGCAAAGATTAAAAATATATTAAGCATTTTCAAGCATAATTTTTCTTCTATTTTGAAAAAAAACAAATAGAAAATTTATATTTTTGAACAAGTTTATGAATTTATCATGGTTTCATTACTTTTTTTTGTCTTTTCATATTGCGCAAGTGCATTGAGAAAATAAGTGAAAAACACTTTAGAATTATTTCTGACACACTGCACCAATACATATATATGTGTATAATACATGATATCATTATTAGTAGCTTCACTGGCTAATATATCAGCAGCAAAACAATTGAAGAGGCAAACAGGGGAATAAGAAGCTAAGAATATTTTAGTGGTTCTGGCCTTCTCCAGTCACTGACACACAATTGTCCTACTTGTCATAGAAGACAATAGTGTCCCTAATCCTTTCCTGGGCGGCTGAGAAGAAACCAGGAAACTGAAAGTACTTTGCCACAGAAAGAGAAGGTTACAATAAGTGCAGCCCAGGCAAGGTCAGCGTCTAGGAAAGAGTTCACAGTGTATGTATAAGATAAGAACAAGAAGGAGAATGGAAGGGCAGTGTACACCCAGCAGCACTGCATCGTCTGTGGCATTTTTCTGCAATGGGGCAGAAGAAATACAAAAGGCAGCCAATGACATTGTGGCAAGGACTGTCGAGTTACACAATTTGAAAACTTTATTAAAAACAAAATAAAAACCCAAAAAAAAACCCAATCAGCAAGATTAGAATGATGTCTAGAACATAACTTGGGTGGATGAAACAAATCAAGAAAAGCAAGTTGTAAATTACGAGGGGTGTAGTTTACCGTTCTGATGACCTGAATGCCAACAGTTAACAGGTCAACGCTAACACCATTCACTGATCGGCATTTTTCACGGTCGTTACCGTGACACCTATCTGATAGAATATTGTAATGCCAACATGTACTTTGTTCTACATTACAATAATGCTGACCCTAAGCCTTACCGAAGAAGCAAAGCAGGTACCAAAGAGTTCATGTCCGTCAAATTTAGAACTTTCAACCGGTAGCAACATATAATTTTTTATAAAATAAGTATAAAATTCTAAATTAGTTACATTTTTTTTTATGACACAGCAAATGCAAACAGTATAAATGATATAACCATAGTTAGATAATACTGGACAAGCATAGAGCTAATTCCACACCATGATCATTTGTTGTTTGCAAAGGTCTTTTATGCTGCATACACACTTAAGCTGCGCTCGTGATAGGACAGTGTAAAATTATAACCATTTGTTATGATAAATCATACGAATTGTAAGACATTTTATTTTGGATGAACATGTGTCGCACGAAAAAGCCAAACATATGTCAAATTCCATACAGTTCTATAACACAAGACAGGTCACATCACATGTGTATGATAGGATTTCAAGGCACAATACGATGTTGAACAGTACACACCCTAGATCGTCACATGATTTATCGTATCCTAATACTGCACACAGCTGAGAATCACACTGATTTCTGTGCCTGTGTTTTAGTGTAACATTCTTCACTGTAAAGCACAAAATGGTACACACTCAGTTGAGAATCAGCACCAACGTCATTAGTATAGCACACATCTGATTACCGATAACCAGTATTTTTGTTTGTAAGAAAGAAGGTGCTGGGAAACTCCCATCAACTTACACACGACCACACACAATCCAAGCAGTGCCATCACAACCAGAGGGGACGAAGCACGCACGCACCGGACGCGACACACAAGCATCCCGCATGCGCCGGTTTCATGATTTTGCTGCTGAAACTTTAAAAACTTGGAAAGTAACCAAAGTTAATGAAAGTGTAGCGCTTCGTATAAGAAAGTGCAAAGGGAATCAAAAATAAATAACGCCAACTTTTTGATCTGCACCAGAAAGCGACAAAAACAGCAATCAATACTGTAGTGAGGCTAGTGAGCTACCACCCATTTCCAAAACCTGAACCACAATAATTATTACAAATTCATTTCCCATAAAGCATGGCATTGATCCATCTAAAAATACCAAACCTATGATGTGCTAAAGAGGAACCAAAATAGAAAACTTCACAATGTTAAGAATAACTATATTCTGTTGAAGTTTCCGATAAATCAATCAGGAAATAAGCTGGATATATGCAAATGACAAAACAGGGTGAAGCAGGGTATCAGCAGTACTGTGTGAGATTTTCAGCATTCGAACTATTGATAGGCTTCGTGCTAATATAAAGAAATATTGTTATGATATACAGATGTTGCTGTATGCTACAATACACTTCATTTTTTAAAGTAAAAAAAATAAAAAGCACTTTGTTTCTAGAGGAAACTACTTTGACGATCAAAACTTAGGGAAGATCACATTTTGTGACTCAAACAATTGATAGTGACTTTTCAAGTGGTACTGTATAGCTTTTGCACCGCTGAGACACAGTCGTAGACAATACCATATGAATCATTACATTTTATCACATGGGTTTTAAAATATTGTAAAAGATTCATAAATAGGTATATTACTTTTATTTTGTGAAATATTCTTTTATTGTTTAATACAGTTTGAAATTATATTTAAACATACAAGGGTGTCTTTTATGATTTCTCTCATTTAATATGACATTCCAGTGCCACATTTAATGGCCCATGTGATTAAACTGATGGAAAGTCACAAAAATAATGTCTTTTAAATAAATTAATACTTTCACTAGAATGCTGAATTCGTGGTTTACATAAACATCTTTTTCTTTGTTCATTTATACTTTTTCTTTGTATTGTCGTATGACTTTAGACATAATCACTGTGACAGATCTAACCACAATGTTTAGCTTGTCCCCCTCCATACACAGCATGTTAAATTCTGATTTATTGACTGCATTTCCATGAGACCACTACGTATGTCCCAGGCCATGTTAAACCACAACATATCAACCATAACGTATCGGCAGGTAAAGACAAGCAGGGAAGTTAAACTTGCGAACGCAACTATACGAGAAGAGAAAGCAAGGAAGATGGATTAATCATTTAATGGTTTCTATAAATGGATCGTTAGCCTTGAAAGCAACAGACAGTGTATCGCTACCATAAATGTCCATGCTGTTTCTCATTAATAGCCAGCATCCAAACAGTTACTACAGTATGCACTGACACATGTAATAAAACTAGCAAGATATCAATGTCTGGCTTATAGGTCTGATGTTTATGGTAATGGCATCCACAACAAGGAAACACACAGAAGTCTGTTCAATATCTAATCCGTCTAAGTTCCTCAAATTAAAGTACTTGATATGATAGCATAAAACTAAGCTACATTCTCCTACATGGGGCTATAAAAATTATATTAACACTGCAACAACGATTGGTCAATGATTAAAGCAATAACATTTTTTATTAATTTGCATATTATAGACATCATTAACAGGTTTTGATATAGCGCTATTATATTACGTAGCACTTTACAATTTTGACTGCTCACAAGCTTAAAATCTATAGGACATTGAGGATTTATACATAGGGGCAAACACACAATAAGCCAGTCAAGTTCAATGGTAAAGGTGCTCAGTGCTCTGTATGATCCAGTCACACAGCAGTGTTACTGCCAGGACTGAGGGGAATGTTAATATGGAAAGAGAAAGGGCCAGATTTACTAAGCTGCAGGTTTGGAAAAGTGGAGATGTTGCCCATGGCAACCAATCAGATTATAGCTGACATTCTCTAGTATGTGAAAGGAAAGTGAAAGCTAGAATTTGATTGGTTGCTATAGGCAACATCTTCACTTTTGCAAACATGCAGCTTAGTAAATCTGGCCTATAGTGTTGAAGTTTATGTAAATCATTCAACAAAAAAGAAAACGGATAGAAAAGCAGTTCTAAAAAGTGTAGACAAATGAAAAGGAGTTTGTGGAACTTGGGAAGCTTATCTAAAGAGCGGAGTTTTAAGGGAGCACTTGAAAATTCAGAGACTAGAAGGTCTTAATGAGGAAAGGTATTCTAGAGAGTGGGTGCCATACTTCCTCTTGGTGTCTTACTGTATTTATGGCTGGCTAAATACAAATAGACTAATTTTTGACACATTAATCCCCCCAACCATTCACCATAACCAAAAGATAGCTACTGGCTCTAAGCTGCTGTTTTGATGTCTTTTTTTGTTAAATGTATTTAATGTGATTTCTAGTATGATATAACATATAGCTGTCTCTTTCTTTGATTTATCATTGAACTTATGAAGTTTAAATGCAACATCTGGGTCTTTGATGATAGATAATACACCATCAGACCCCCGAAACGGGTAGGTTTGCACAACTCTGTTATGGTCAATATGACAGACAGACGTTTATCCAAACAGACCAGAAACTCAACATACTTTTAACTATTATAATAGTAGGTTTAGTATTATTATTGCTGTTTAGTTATATGATGCCACAAAATGTTTCAGACGTGTACAATGGAGACCCAGTGCATAGGACAAAGCCATAGGGTCAGATTTACTAACTAAGCTGCGGGTTTGGAAAAGTGGAGATGTTTTCCATAGAAACCAATCAGATTCTAGCTGCTATTCTCTAGTATGTAATAGGAAAGTGAGAGCTAGAACCTGATTGGTTGATATGGGCAACATCTCCACTTTTTCAAACCCGCAGATTAGTAAATCTGGCCCATAGACTACAGAATCTAAACGCAAAGTAGGTACAGGTAAAAAAGAAAGCAAAATGGAGATATCTGCTACATAGAGCTTGCAATCATTATTGTACTTCATTACAATACTATTTCCAACCAACCAAACATTATAGTCTGCTCCTCCATCTGCTTAATGTAATAAACTGAACATCGTAATTTTGCTCATTTTATATCCCCTTCATACAAGCAACATAAACTCTCTTTACTTTGCAACACACTTCATTCCAGTAAAATAGCATATTCTATCACAATTCTCAACTGCTTTAAATGTCATATAATCCTATTTAAAGAAAACCAATCCAAAGCAAACGAACGTCTTCACATCCAGAAACAGACTCACTTCTAAAATCCTTTGAAATACAGATTTCTTAAATCGTTCCCGAAAAACGAAATACCAGATTAGTCATAGATATTCTATGGTTTGACAGCAACAAGGGAACTACAACTACCAGCACACCCTGTCAGTACTGTAAAAATACTTTCCTATACATTCAAAATATAAAAATAATAAATAATTTAACAAACATCCCACTGCTGCTGTGTGCCCCATAGCATGCTGTTACCTGTGGTAGCCCAGCGTCCTTTTACCATTTTTTTTAATTACAGTTGTAGTAGAACTACAAGTCTTAGGACACTTCAGTAATACTAGATGTGCCAACTCATCTGCCACAGAAAGTCCCATCAACTGGTTTAAATCAATAGTAATACAGATTCAGATTCTCCTTTCAGCTGATGTAGAACTACAAGTCCCTGCAATCCCCACCACTCACATGAATCTCGGCTAAGATGGAACTATACATACCAGCAACAAAATCAGGAAATCTCTCTCTATACTAGCCATACCCAAAACAATGGTGGTGGAGGAACTACAAATACCAGCAACAGCATTTAATGCCTATACTACCAATACCCAAAACAATGTACCCTGCAGCTCTCAGCTGTTATAGAACTAGAAGTCCCTGCAACTCATATTAACTGAAGAGTCATGAATCTCACCTGTGGTGGAACTACAAATACCAGCAACACCAGCAGTTAATGCCTATACTAGCAATATCCAAAACAATGTAGCTTGCAGCTCCCCAGCAGCTGTAGAACTATAAGTCCCAGCATGTCACTCAGCATGTGCATATCAGGGCTTGCTTGGTACCACAGCAGCTGCAGGGTCCCGGACAGCCCCCCTCTCACCTTCCTCAGGGCCGGTACGAAGAGCCCCCGCCATTTGCTGCCGTTCTCCTCGCTGAAGAAGTCGTAGTTGTGCGGTGGCGGCTGCATGGTGCTGGCCTCATGGGACTCCCCTCAGCCTCCAGCCCGGGGCTCAGGCCGTTTACTCTCCGCCTCTGAGCCGAGGCCGCTGCTGTCAGTCAGGCGGAGGCAGCTGGCCCGTTGACGGCGCTACTGGCTGTCTATGTGCTACAGCGACACCTCCAGACTGCATGTCCCCGGACTGGCCTGCTACATTCCCCCGGCCTCAGGCTCGCAGGGCAGGCGCTGCTCCCGGGTTGGGGGCCATGGCCGCCCCCCGCTTCCTCATGCTGGGTCACGGAGCGATGGAGGA
>WWET01000145.1:400950-422642 GCA_011038615.1 Limnodynastes dumerilii | reverse complement strand
CCTGCTGTATCCAGCCTTCAGCCTTAAGGGCTTACTGTAACACATACCTCCCAACATTACAAAAACGGGAAAATAAGCCCCTCCCTGGTCCCGCTCAAAACTTCAACCCTGTTCCTGCCCCAAACTCCACCCATTTTATTAAACCACAACCCTTTTTGGCACGTCAGGGGGGCAAAATAAACATTGTTTGAAGAAAAAAAAATCCTTACCGGGACAATTTTAAGTCAGGCAGCGGGACAGTCACCCAAAATTGGGACTGCCCCGCTCGAATCGGGATGGTTGGGAGGTATAGTTCCACCTAGTGTACATTCCGTATGATTCCTGGAAGGATCTAGATCTATCTAGAGTGCACACACTCAAAATATTATTGGTTTTCACTAGTTATTTGAGTCTAGATCCAGTCCTCCGGGTCGGATTTAGGGCCATGTGGGCCTGGGTCTCAAAAGTGTCAATTGCCCTCACTATATTGTTTGCTTTGGAGGAGGATGTCAGTCTCTATCATTTATCTTTATGCATTGCAGTGTAGATCTGCAGTGTGTGGGGTTTATTTTTAAAAGGAGGCCTGGGGTTGTAGTCCCATTAGCCCCATTGTTAATCTAGCCCTGCCAGATCTTAGTCTCCATTGACCGTATCCTTAGATGTGATTCTTAAACAATTGGATCTCTGAGTAACAGATTACTGACCACTCCACTCACACGTACAAACTTCTGATACCCAGGGAGCATGTTAACGATTCCGACTTCGTGCAGAAGTCTGGAGAGGACACCTTGTACTATGCATTGTCATAATAAGTCCCCGTTCATGTATCATAGCAACCCAGACCATCTGTCAGCAATGTCATTTCACTGCCGTCTGTATGGGGCAGGATGCCTTCTTATTTTGTAGCAGGGATACTTTGGATTGCAGAATGCAAAAGCTGCCTAAATCAACGGAAAAAGAGGGAAAACCAGAAACGAGAAGCCACGCCCTGATCAGGATTTTTACATGTTGGGTCATATTCACACCTAAAGCTGGCCATACACTAGAGCGATTATTGAAAATCGCATGGGTTCGGCGATAATCTTGCCGATTTTTCCGCTGCATGGTCAAAAAATATCGGCACCATACATTACATAACTTGCATACAATTATCGTTCAAAAGGTAAAAAAAAACGCAGATTTTTGGTCTTGTTTTGTCGGGTGTAAAATATCGGTTTTGCCCATACACAATATGACAAATTAATTTTATCGTCCGATTTTCTTTGTAAATTTTCATAAAGGGCAGTCGTTACCATGTGGGTGTGAGTGACGCGGACGATAGAAAGTATAAATATAACTTCCTGTGCCAGCTAGCTCTTTGTTTGCTCTTTGTTCTTTGCTGGCAAGATGGATGCGAATATGAAAGGTCTTGGAATCTTCGCCCTTTCTATGGTTATTTTAGCCCAGCAGAAGCAGAGAAAAACGGCAAATATTCGTCGACGTCGTAAATGTTGGGCGAAGGAATGGCTGAAGAAAAGGGAATCATTTTCTCATATTTCCCTGCTACAGGAAATTCGAGAGAATAATCCTGGCGCACAGCTTATGATGCACAAGGCGCTTCGTTAATTGTCACAGTTCATCTGCATAAGCACGCCTCCACTTCACGATAAATTTATCGCCGAAGAACTCACGATTATCGTTCAATGTTCATACACTACGCGATTTTTCTAAAAATCTCCTGCTTTTTATCGTTTTAAATCAACATTTCAAAAGATCCAATAATCGTTCAGAAGCCCTTTTTGGACAATTATTGGATTCTGGTCCGTAAAATTGTTAGGATCGGCCCAATAATCGCTCTAGTGTATGGCCATCTTAAGAAGCTTCTGCTTCTTAGGTGCAGAGTTTTACTAAATAACCTGCTGTGCATGTGTAGTAGGTCATTTACACAATCTACCTACCAGTTAGGTAATTGGATTCCCTCTGTGTGGTCTTTAAAGACTGCACTGAGTAGTCTGGGTAGAAAGAGGCGTGCTTAAGCTGGCTCGGGGAGTAATTAGGATTTAGATTGGGGGGAAGGCGGGGAGAGGAAAGGTCTGTGCGTAATTAAGTAGGAAACTATGCTCGGTTAGATAACGTAGCCCTATGTAAGTGCCATAAATACCTAAAAATGGGGGTGTGACGGGGGACTCTTAGGTGTGAATACGGCCCGTAGTTACTAACATGTTATTATATGTCTGTCACATTTGCTGATCTGACCATCATGTTAAATGATCTAATGTTCTTTTCTTCTTCAAGACTGTAATACCCCAGCAGTGCACTAACTCCTGTCACCATGTATCCTAATCAATTTCTCTGTTTCCTTTTATACATCATCTTTGTTTTGTCCCTTTCAGATCATACACTATGGTTCTTGCTCACATTTTACGTCCCTCTCTCTACACCAAAATCCAGCTTCCTCCGTCTCCGGGGTGCAGATACTTCTGGGGGTGGCTTAATGCCGTATTTAACAGGTAAGACTGTTACTTGCTCTTTCATTGAGAGATCATCTCATTTTAATAGCCATTACCTGTTAGTGTAAAGAAAGACTGTTAGAGTCACACAAACCACAGCCATGGAAAATGATATACGATTAGCTGCATAATAATGTAGGTAAATGCCTTGACAAACTATGATGGTGGTGACAGCAGAAAGTGTTGTGACTCAGAATCTGGGACAGTAACGCCCTAAAAAGGGCACTTGGTGGAGACACATTGCAGTGATACCAGGAAGTAGAGAATTTGATATGAGGGAGTTCCATAGAAGGGTCATTAGGAAATCCACTGAATCTGTCTACTCTCTGTTCCCTCTTATTTGTATAACATGACTTTGGGATTGGAAAGGCCTCTCCAGAACAGGGGAAGATAATGGATATAAGAAACAACATCTAGACTGCACTAAGGAGACACCCAGTTATATAAAACCCTGCTCACCTCATATCATAGAGAGTCTCTTATATGGTGAGATGACCTTCAGGTGCTCATCTCACAACTCGTCACTTTGTTGGCTATTACATTGTGAATTGTCAGACGTGTGTCTGGTCTTCCTGTATTCTGGATGCTTCCTTGTATGTTATAAGCACAGAAGACTCCAAGTATGCCTTAGGAAAATGACACAATGGGCCTGATCCAGACCTACGCCCGCAAGCGATCGTACGCCATTCGGGAGTGTAAAACTGGGCTAAAAAACGCACTGCGCATGTGCAGTATGACAACTTCCGGTCGTCCGAAGGACATGAGCGTACAGCGAGCGTATTTTGAGCGTATTTTTCGCCCAAGGGGCGTATGTTTTGTACGACGATAGTCCGGACGCTCGAGTTACTACACATAGGCGGGGATAGCCATTTAAATTGTACAGTATGGGCGTGCTAAGCCCCGTACGACCAGCGTATCGGTATGAAAATTCACACGGACGCTTGAAAAAGTTAGGGTAGGGTTCAGCCGCCGTAAGTCGGTACAATCAATGGGAGTGTCATGGGCGTGAAAGTTTATACGCCCGGGCGATCATACGCTGCGCTCACGGGCGTAGGTCTGGATCAGGCCCAATGACATGAAGTGCTGCAACACAGGGCAATTATACATATATACATACATACATACATACATACACACACACAGGGCACTTATACATATATAAATACATACATATATACGTATATACACACACACACACACACACACACACAGTGCTGCAGCTTCCTTAACAACATACATACATACATAAAAACATACATATATTGTGATGCAGCTTCCTGCTTCCCTAACACCAAGCACACACACACACTTACATACACACATACCGGTGGGAGTCCCCGCTACGATGGCTGTCTTTCCGAAGTAGAAATTTGAAAGCTCTTTTTCTTTTGTTTCTATTTGAAATAGGAGCCATTTTGGATTTCTTTTTCTGATTCGGTTAGTGTGCTGATCGGCATACTTACCCATCCATTTTCAGAAACACCGCCAGATCCACCGCAGGAGAGATGAGTAAACTCTCTGTGGACTTTAAGTGTTAGGGTTAGGCTCTAGGGAAGGGAGGGTTAGGGCCGTGGAGGGTTAAGATCAGGCTGCGGGCAAGGATGGTTTAAGGTAATAGAAGGGGAGGGTTGGGGAAACTTACCATTCGGAGAACTGTGTTCGGTGCTCCAGGGGTTGATTGCTTTGCCTGCTTCGACAGAAGCAATCGATTTCCCAGCCAGTTCGGAACTGGCTGGCAGAGAACGGCCCTATCGAAATAGGGCCGTTTGCGACAGGGAACCACACCCATACATACATACATTGTAATACATACATGCATACACAGTGCCGCAGCTTGCTAAACACTTGCTAAACACCATTCATACATACATCCATGCACATCCATCCATACATATATAGATACAAACTTACATACATACCCTTACATTTTGTAGAGCGAACCACACCTCACACCTGACACACATACCTGACCTCACTGCAGCCACATATCCATACACTATACACCTCATACTGAAATAAGGATACATTTTGTATACTGTATGCGGAAATGACTTGTTTATACTAGATATCAATTTCTCCCCAGGCCTCCATAAACTATCTGTGACTATGATCAGTTACTATGGATATTGCTTTGGCCAAATTTAAGTGAAAGGGGACAAGGTTTCATTAAAGCCCTTGCAATCACCCTCATGTTCTGGTTTTCAGGACTTGAGATGTTCCCGGGCACCAGGTTGAATTTATCAATGTGGCTGAAGAACTATCACTTGTGGCTCCTTAGGAGATCTGACTGCATTATCATGGGCACCTTTGATATGTCCTCTGGCCTTTTGAAGCCTGTATGCAGATGATTGTCTTTCCTCCCCATCCGAAACCCTAAACCTAGATGTGTTCTGTGATAAACTCCCAGTAAACCATTTGCCGTTCCATGCGGCTCCTCCATGCACAATATGAAACACACAAGGAGATATAATACAATCTGATTATTGTGGCTGCGGCTCATGTATAGGTCACGTCAGTTATCTTTTATCTGGAGTCAGTCAGCTCTAGAAGCAGCTGTACCTGGTCTGTTTCTTCAGAGCAATAAGACACCACACGCCTCTTATCGGGAGTGCAGAGGTAATCAAATCTGAGTCTTATTCAGACTCTGTCTATAATCACTAAACTTAATCCGGGATACAGCACAACAGCAGATAAACACAGTTACAGCTGAGAGCACACTTGGTAATTAGGAATATAGAAGCTTAAAATCCAATCCATGGGTGTGTTCTCCAGGAACCATCGAAGCCTAAACTCCTGACAGCATTTAATTGCACCATGGAAGCTTTAACTTGGCACGTCTCAATGTTAAGTGTGTCTGTATGTGTGTTTGTTTGTGTGCATGTGTGTTTATGTGTATATATAGATATATAGGGCCTGATTCACACTTAAGGACGCGATAGGTTCCTAAATATACGCACCTAATAGCAAGGCAACTCCCTCAGCACGCCCTCGGTTTTTAGGTTCTTATGTGACTTACGAGTGCCATAGGGCTCCCTTAACTGTAGGTTCGCATTTGAATGCGTAGGGCGTCTACTTAAGAACTTAACTCCATAACCGCGCCTTCATTTTGTCATTTAAATGCCTCTCTCTACCCAGATCTGCGTATCTGCCGAGTTACTTATTGACAGAACGCCCCTTTTTGCGTATGTCACTACGAACCTAGAGACTTTAGGTGCGTAGTGTATAAGGACGTAATTTGCATGCGTAAGTCAAACAGCGTATAAAAGTTACTACGCATGCGCAGTGCATCCGTTCTTAAATATACGCACCTAAAACTACGCAGATTCTTAAGTGTGAATCGGGCCCATCATTATTATTTATTTATTTTTATTCTAAATGCATATCTGTTAGGTCAATGAAACAAGCTCCGATATCGTAGCGGTATCTGCGCAATGCTTATTCAAGCGTGTTGTGACGGCATGATGGGCTGTAATTGTGGGGGGAGGGGATTATTATTTAAATTTACAGTAAAGGTGTGTTTTACGTCACCTGACGTTTCGCTCTGTCCCTATTTTAAGTGGAGACGGAACAGAAGTGAATGAAGGGAGTAGTTTTTTTACACGCTCACACTGAAGCATGAATACAGCAGATCAGATATCATTAAAAAATATATTTATTTGACATGATTATAGCTAACAGCAAGCAATTAAACAGTGCTCATAATTTGGAATATGAGAGATTGAACAAACAAATAACGTATGGCTGTTGGCTTATGAGTTCTGTTATTGCAGCAAATAGATTCCTATACAAGAATCAGTAAACCGATATTGAATGGGAGAGCGCAGGGATGGTATGGGGAGGAGTTATTCCATTACAGTTAATAAGAGTTCTGTCCATTAGAGATTAGTATAAAGCAGGGTTTTTTCACTCCACACATGGCTCTCCAGTTCCAAATATAGGTATGTGTAGATATAGCCTTCTGTCATGGACGTAATAACTAATCTTCTCCTTGGTGGCCACATGACAAAAGACTGGTGGATTCATATGCTTTATAATATCGGATCCAGACTTCCATTTCCCCCTTGTTCATGCTGACCAATCACATACTGTCCACACAGACTACACAGGATAGGCCGCATCCAGAGCTATGTCCACATGCGCATTTACGCTAGCCAGAGTCGTAGAAACGCTATTTTGCATGCGTGCAGCAGATGTTATGGCACGTAACTCTGAACGTACGTACCATCCTAGTATCAAGAGGGTAACTATGAACGAGGGGGCGTGACAGCCATACAACATCCATAATTATGCAACGTACAACCTAGGGGAGTGCAGAGTAATTCCGATAGCGTAAATACGCTACACGTTGAAACGTAAAGGGAACGTAGGTTTGAATTCGGCCCGATGACACTAACAAGCCCAGAACCAATTTCATGAGCTTGTATTGACTGTCACTGTGTTGTGACTGCATTGCAGAGACTTTTATTGAGCTGTAGAATACATAACACTTTAGATATTCGGGTATGCTAGTTTTCTAATCCAATCGACCTCTTTTCCCTGTGTACACAAGATGAAAATGTCAGTCCGTATAATCACATGCCAAATAGAGAACAACCTATATGATAAATAGCATATATTGTTTTACAGGTGTAGGTGTAAATAGGCAGGGTTATGGACAAGGCACGGATTCATTCTGTATATAATGCATTTCACACCTGCAGAGTGGACTATGAGCGTATAAAGGATGTGGGACCAGACCGAGCTGCCTCAGAATGGCTCTTGCGCTGTGGGGCCAAAGTACGTTATAAGGGATTTGAGAAGTGGCAGCAGGACTACAATGGACTCCCAACAGGACCGCTGGGAAAATACAAGATTGAAGCTATCGATGCCAGCGAGTCCTGCATAATGTACAGGGGATTCGACCACTTGGGTGAGAACTTCTCTGGTCTATAGACTCTAATGTACACACAGGCGTGTAACATGGGAATGCAAATAGAAGTCCTCGTTGTTCTTATGTCTCCCAGGTCTGTGTATCTGTCACTCTCAAAAGAAAAAGTTCAGGTGGCACTAAATAAAAGTATCCAGAAGTGAAACAAAATGACAACTATTTTATTAAAATATACAATTCATATTAAAAATTACTAAACGCCAACAATATAAAATATTGACTTAATTAGTATCGGTATAGATCTATATTAAAACAAGAAGTCAAAGATAATCATTAAGCAAAATGAATAGTTTACAACTTGATCCTGTTCAGATGAAAGTCCAAACTAAAGTATAAACTATAGCAATCTGTCCTCCATATAATGACCAATCTAAGGCTGTCAATGGGTTCAAAATCCTCCTCAATAGACTCTCACTATGTGCTGGATCCAGACTTAAGAAGGAGCTTGAAATAAAGAGCCTGATCCAGACCTACGCTGCCCGGCTTAAAAGCCAATCTGCGCATGCGCTGGGCAGATGTTGCCCGGCGTAGCTACGGTAACGCCAGATCAACGTAGCAGCAATGAAGTAACACTGGAGGGGGCGTCCCCCAGCGTTACTACACTGCAGTTAGTGCAGGTAGGTGGGGGGAGGGAGGCTAATGTGACTCGGAGGGCGGCGTTAGCGTACTAACGCCGCCTTCCCAGCGTATTTACACTAGCTTACGCCAGCCGAAGTTAGAGCGTAAGACTTCAGCCGGCGTAAGTTAGTGTAAGTAGTGCAGCAATGTTAGGGGGAGTGCAGCGATTTTACGCTGAGTTAAAACGCTCAGTAACGCTCTGTAACATCTTAGGTCTGGATCAGGCCCAAAGAGAGGAAAGTTACACCTGGGCAAAACCATGTTGATTGCAGGGGGAGTCAAGGTAATTGTATTCTTTGCATACAGGGATATATCTTTGAATTGCTTACTGCACACAGATACTGACCAGCTTTACTATCACACTGTTATTTACAATTGGGATAGGAAACATCACATCTAAATTCTAATACTGTTTGCAACAGATGAAATATCCCTCCCCTGCAATCAACATGGTCTAGCCCAGGAGTAACTTTTCTCTCTTAATTTCAAGCTGCTTCTTAAGTCTGGATCCAGCCTTATTTTCCAATAGGCTAATTGACAGGTTAACCAGCTATATATCAGTACTGACATCAAATGCTGGAAACCGCTAATACTCACTTATAAATTCACTCACCAAGAGTGACATAAAAACAGATCACCTTGTTACAGAATTCAGGATGACTAAGTGCCTTTGAGAGTGGTATTCACAGCACCAGACGTCAAACTGTGTAGGACTGTTAAATTAATAATCTACTGGTGATGTGATCACTGGCTGAATCTTAAAACAAATGACAGCTTTCAATCCGTTCAATGAAGATAGTTCTTGTTGGTCAAAAACCAGGATGACTAATTGCCTGATTCAGATTTAAGAATGAGCTTGAAATTAAGAGAGGAAAGTTACTCCTGGGCTAAACCATGCTGATTGCAGGGGAGTCATATTTCATCTGTTGCAAACAGTATTAGAGTTGAGAGGTGATGTTTCCTGGCCCAAGTCTAAATAACACTGTAACAGTAAAGCTGGTCAGTATCTGTGTGCAGAAAGTAAAACAAAGACATATCCCTGCATGCAAGGAATACAATTAACTTGACTCCCCTTGAAATCAACATGGTTTTGCCCGGGAGCAACTTTCCTCTCTTAGGACCTGATTCACACTTAAGAATCTTCTTAAAATAAGAACTTAGTCACACCTGGGCTAATCCATGTTGATTGCAGGGGAGTCATATTTCATCTGTTGCAAACAGTACTAGTGTTGAGAGGTGATATTTCCCAGCCCAAGTCTAAATAACAGTGTAATAGTAAAGCTGATCAGTATCTGTGTGCAGTAAGCAATTCAAAGATATATCCTTGCATGCAAAGAATACAACTAAATTAATTCCCCCTACAATCAACATGGTTTTGCCCAGGAGTGACTTTAAGTTCTTATTTTAAGAAGATTCTTAAGTGTGAATCAGGTCCTTAATTTCAAGCTTCTTCTTAAATCTGATCACACTCTAAGTACCTAAAGGAATCTTGTTCTTATGTCTGGATCCACTCCCATGTCTGCATATCTGTCATTCTCTTCCTCATTAATCCAGTATTTGTCAGTGTACCCCACTGTCTTCTGGAATACAAAAGAATGATTTGGTAAAGTGGGTTATTAGGAACATAATAATACTGCTAGAGGGAGATCCTGACACTGATTCCTGTTTCTTCCAGAGGGTCTGGAGCACCTAGAGGAGATAAAGCTGTATAAGTGTATATATATTGAGGATGCTTGTCTGGAGAGAATAAGCAAAATAGCAAACCTGCAGCAAAGTCTCCGAAGGTTGGAGATCATCACTTGCGGGAATGTGACCGATAAAGGAGTCATATCGCTGAACACTTTGAGGTAAGGCACCAATCTGCTGCAGTGTGTTTACTACTTGTACTAATAGTGTGGAAATGCATATACACTGTGGGTCTGATTGCTATAAGGTTACTGATAGGAGATGCATAATTCACATTCTGCAAAGACCGTGGTGAATCTATAGGCCTTGTTTACCTGTGTGTGCTCTGTGCCTTTTTCCCTCTCCTTCCTGACAGACCCATGCACCTTTAAATAGTAAAATACCTTGTGAAGCTTGGGTAATGCCACCATACAAAACCTTGAAACACTCACAGAGCCATAGTTTGGTTTCCCAGAATCCTTTTCTCTCCCCAGTTACACATGTTGAGTACAGAAGTCCACAGCCCAGAACATCATCTATGTGGGCACATATGCTATTGTGGGCAGATAGTTACATAGGGGCTGATTCAGAGATGCGATTTCCACGGCACTTAGGTGTGTATATTTAAGATCTTAGAAAATTCGCAAAACTGCGCATGCGTAGTAATAGTGCAACGCCATGTACGTAGTGCTTAGGAGCGTAAATTCGCTAAGATCGTAGGTCTGAATCGCACGCAAGCACTTAAGATCTTAAGTGCAGCGAATCTTTAAGATCTTAAGAATTTGCATGGAAATGGGCGGGGGGAGGCAGGGAAATGAGGGAAAGTGGGCGAGGACTGACACTTAGGATCTTAAATGAACGCTCCCACGTCAGTTAAGATCCCAAATGACAGCGTATAGTTAAGGCAATTCAATGGTGGTCTAAGTTTAAGATCCACCGCTGTTTGCAAGGGGAGTGTCTGGTTTTGCAGTGGGCTGGAACCTGCTAAGATCTTAGCTAAGGTGCGTATATTTGCGATCTTTTCGCAATCGCATCTCTGAATCAGCCCCATAATGTATTTAATGGAATGCCTTATTTTAGAGACCATTAGTTAACCATGTGTCCCTAATGAGTATGTATGTGAAGACTGAACTGAGAGATGACAAGTAATTACAGAGAAAGCGTTAGCACATACTTATTTATTTTTGCAAGAAAACAATTGCTGTCTGCACAGAGCATAGAAATACCAAACAGCTTCATTTCTATACTAATTGAACACATCTCTCAGCTATAATTTTATCAGCACATTTTAAGTTTTCTCACCCTTTTTTCTCATTTAAAATGGTTCTTACTTGTTATTTTTACTTTGTTCTTACGGTAAATAATCATCAGATACATTATATTCAGGTGTTTATATAATGTTACTCAATTCTCTCTCATTTCCAGGAATCTGGAGTACTTATTTTTAAGTGACCTTCCCGGAATAAAGACAAAAGATGTCACTGTGGAGCTCCTTCAGAAATCCAACCCCTCTCTGCAGATAGAGTTGGATCTGGACTAGCCGTGGTCATATTTGTTCTGTTCCAGTGCTATAAACTGGATGAAACCAAAGTTATGGATGGTGAAATAAACCTGTCTGCATCAAAGGTGTTGGACATTTAAAGTGCTCTTTACTTTTACAAGGAACACACCATATCAATACTTTATAAGTTGTATGCTTGCTGCTTAGCAGACCCCAGCACTTATGCACTAAAGCTGGCTCCACACTACAAAATAATTTGGGTGATGGACCTTTATTATCGTCCAGTGTTTGGAAAGGACGGATTTATCAGAATACAAACACAGCTGTCTAGAAGAGCTCTCCCCAGATATTTGAATCACCCAGTCCACCTCTGTGCTGCTCCTATTAGCCGGGCTGTAGGAAGTTCAGTGCGATTATCTGGAAGTGTTTAGCCACTATACAATGTTCACAACTATCAGTTTATTGTTGTGACATTGTGTAATGGCTTGTTGGGAGCTGGGGACTCAAATGACCTTGTCTTAAATAGACCTAGTCATCCCCTGTATTTTTGGCCAGCATTATATTTGATTTGAGCCTATGATAAATGTCTAGCTTGTCCTGTGTAATCATTTTTTTTCATGTGGACTGTATTAATTAAAGTTTTTCATAACAAATTTTATTTAGATTTGTTTTACTTGATTTATTATACAAACCCACTATCATATTATGGATGTACATGCATGTTGCCAATAGCAACCAATGAGATTCTAGCTCTCACTTTCCTATTGCATACTAGAGAATATCAGCTAGAAACAGTTTGCAGTTTAGTAAATCTAACCCTAAGGGCCTAATTCAAGGTGAAGCCCGCGTTATATTGGTTGCAAAGCTAATTGTGTGAATTTTTATCACAGATTTTCATCTGCGAATTTTGGCTGCCGGTTTTAAACACAGTTAGCTTTGCAACTAAAATAACACAGGCTTCGCTAAATGAACTAGTCCTAAGTGTCTGGCAGCATTGATTACACTTTTAGTCAATGCATGTGTTCGATTTGGTATAGTTTAAAACTCTCCTGTCACTACTTCAATAAAGAGCCAAGCCTCAAAACGCGTCAGTCCGATTGAAAGAATGATGGGACTACACATTCACTAGATGGCAGAGTCTTCACCTGACAATAAAGCCCAGGCTACTTTCCATTCCAAGGAACAAAAGACAGGTCCAGCACTTCATACCATAGCGCTATGGGGCTGATTCAGAGCTGCACTTACACCTTTTTTTTAGGTGCAAATGCAGACCTGTGCAATACCATGTTGAACTGCAAGGGGAGGAACATTTATACTATGAAACCAGAATTAGAATTGAGAGGTGAAGTTTCTTAGCTTTACTCTATTTTATAAATTAAACATAAAGCAAGAGTAAAGTATTTTCAACTGCATGCAAAATATTTAAAATTCATTAATCCCCCTTACTTTGCAACATGGTTTAGCTGAGCTGTACACCTGCACCTGTTTTTCTATTTCCTATGTGTCAGCACATAAATAAAAAGGAGGTTTAGTTCACAATATAGCTATATTGGGTTAAGCTCACCTGCCCAGCGTCAAGGCACCTCCTGTAGGTGAGTCCTATGTGTACTCAGTAGGTCTGTATTAAGACACTCCTGCCAAAATACGCAGTGGGGAGGGGTCAAACTCCCAAAATAAACTGGTAACAGTAACAAGAAATCACAAGGCATATATATATATATATATATATATATATATATATATATGTGCAAGGTTCTATATAAATGAAAGAGATGCAGCAAAGGACCAAAAGTGACCACTGTGTAAATACTTTCCATTCCATAACTAATGGACTCATACTTGCAGTTTCCAACTTAAACTGTTCAGTCATATTTTGACAGCCCGATTTATTCAAGCTCTCATTCCTCTTCTCCTTCCTCAGTTCCCTCCGGGAAGGCATTCATTTTCCAAAAAGAAAATTATATTTCCAAAATACAGACAGATGAATATATATATTTGGCTGTCTGTATTTCGAAAATATCCCTAATAAGAAAGTTTTCTTCATGAATGGGGATGTATGCTGAATTTATTTTTTGGCATATTTGCCCATTCATTGGCTTTCCAAAACCCTGGTTTACCTGACAGAACACCCACTGTAGACACAGAAGGTTAGTCTTCAAAGGGAGTCTTAGGGCCAGATTTACTAAGCTGCAGGAATGGAAAAGTGAAAATGTTGCCCATAGCAACCTATCAGATTCTAGCTAAAATATTTAAGTATAATAGGAAAATGAGAGCCAGAATGTGATTGGTTGCTATGGGCAACATCTCTACGTTTCCTTTCCCACAACTTAGTATATCTATCCCATAGGGCAGGCATAGGCAACCTGCGGCTCTCCAGGTGTTGCGAAACTACAACTCCCAGCATGCTATAACTGCAAAAACATAGCTAATACCTGACAAAGCACGTGTACTTGTAGTTCTGCAACACATGGAGAGCCGCAGGTTGCCTATGCTTGCCCTAGGGTAAGGCTGTGGGAAATGGAGTCTTAAGGTGCCCATCCACTAGAGCGATTATGGGCCCGATTGTGCAATTATCGGGTGATTGGGCAAATAATCGCTCTAGTGGATGGCCAAGATCAATTTTTCAAACGCAAAATAAACATACCAGAAACGCTCTGGTGCGATTATTTGGTAGTTTGACATGTTTATTTTTATCGGGAGCAAGCTCCCAATATTTTAAGGGAGCCAATCAGCAAGCTGAATGGCTCCCTATCCCTGCAATAGACGCCGCTCCATATCTATGTTACAAAGCCGCTCTGTCAGCTTTGAATTATATCTTCAAAGCTGTCAGAGCAGCAAAGCGCATAGATATGCGGCAGCGGCTATTGTAGGGAGTAGTACAGACAGGGATCAGCCGAAAGTGCGCGGTGTGAAGCGGCTTCGGCTGATTCTTGACTGTATGTCTGCCTGCAATATCTGCTGCTGTATATCTATGTACTATGCTGCTCTGACAGCTTTGAAGGTATAATTTAAAGCTAACAGCGCAGCTTTGTACATAGATATGGAGCAGCGTCTATTGCAGGGATAGGGAGCCATTCAGCTCGGCACAGAGCGCCCTCCCCCCCCCGTTCTGCTAGGATTATTGGTCCCAGCAGAGGAGGTGTATGGTGGCGATAACAGGACATTTCCCTTGGAAATCATCCCGTTTATCGGGCCACCCCCTGCTGGGACCGATAATTGCTCTAGTGGATGACCTTTAGGGTCAGGCTTCGGAGAAGAGAGGATAAGGGGAAGGCTAGGGTGAGGATAAGGGTTGGGGTTGGATAAACACTCACCACATCCTGGGGATCTTTAATTTCTTATCCTCGGCAAGGCAGAACCAATCAATAACAGAGCTAATTCGAAATTGCCTGGTAGAAAACTTCCCTTTCGCAAAAGAGTCATTCTGACCCCAGACCCACATCCATCCAGGAAGTTGACTACAGCTGTGGCACATAGCGCATTTGGACTACCCCACCATGTGTTTTGTCTATACTAATAAGGTATTATAGGAGCTTAACATCTCAATCTTTGAAGTGTCTCCATAACTTGCACACAGTAGAGGCAGCCATATTGTGGGTACAATATACTTACATTAGGCAAAATAAATATATAAGGGACATGATTTCACCAAAGTGCAGTGTATAGAGTAGTCCAGGTAAGCAATGGCTGACCCAGCTGAATGCATCTCCTAGTCAGTGCTGCCCATCCACAATAAAATACAAGGAAGAGGCTTGCAGGCAGGCTTCTGCTGTCTCTGTTGTGTCTAGCCAGGCCTGCTATGTTTTGAAACTTATCTGGGTATCCCCTGCATAGATCACTTTCTTGTAATGGAGAGATCTCTTTACATAGGCAAATTAGAGGAAAGCCAGATGCAGTGTGTTCAGAGCCTGCTCCTGATGTTAAAGGCCCAGTTTAGCTGTTACTCCACAGGACAAAAATACTTTGGACAGCACCAGACTAGCCAGGAACCTCTGCATTTGCATGGGAACCACAGGAAAATAAGGAATATGTTTTCCAACTCAAAGCATACATCAGAATTGATGTGTATGCTCATAAAGTACAGTGACTCATACCTCTTTCACACTGAGATAGGGAGCCGGGAATAACCCTGGACAGGGTCTTCTGCCCTGGGTCCGCAACCCTGGTTGATACCCATGCTGTGGTGTGAAAGGGTTAATCGGGGTTCTTCAGCCCGGGTTCAATAAAAAATATGTACATTTGGGGATGGCGAGCACTGTCTTCCTATGCAGACATGTATACAGTGTTGTAGCTGAGGTTTGAATAGCTGCAACACTGTGTTCATTATCCGGGGGAGACTCAGGTTTTTAGTGTGGAAGGGGTATAAGAGTAAACGCCCACCTGCAAACTCACCTGAGCCCCTATAAAGAGTGGATAAAATGTCACATATGGTCTCAATGGTTTAGTGGTAAAAGATCCAGCAACACAGTCCCCAGGTTCCATTTAATCAATTGTTGGAAAGAAACAGGGACTTCATAGAACTGTGTGCTTAGTGCAGATCTAAGGATGCTCAAAGCCAATTCCCACCAGAGAAACACTCCAATATTTAATAGAATGAGAGAAATATTTTACTACTTACGGAATGGTTTATGAAATGGCTCCTGGAAGTAAGGACTGTATAAAATGAGGATATTCGGTACAATTGGGCCTGATCCAGACCTACGCCCGCTAGCGTAGCGTATGATCGCCCGGGCGTATAAACTTTCACGCCCACGACACTCCCATTGATTGTACCTACTTACGGCGGCTGAACCCTACCCTAACTTTTTCCAGCGTCCATACGAATTTTCGGACCGATACGCTGGTCGTACGGGGCTTAGCACGCCCATACTGTACAATTTAAATGGCTATCCCCGCCTCTGTGTAGTAACTCGAGCGTCCAGACTATCGTCGAACAAAACGCACGCCCCTTGGGCGAAAAATACGCTCAAAATACGCTCGCTGTACGCTCATGTCCTTCGGACGACCGGAAGTTGCCATACTGCACATGCGCAATGCGTTTTTTCACCCGGTTTTACGCTCCCGACCGGCGTATGATCACTCGCGGGCGTAGGTCTGGATCAGGCCCAATGTCTTTCTATGATCACATCCTATCAGTGGTAGTAATAATATGGGGAAGCCTGAAAGCTGCCCTGTAGCCCATAACAACCAATAATATTCTTGCTTATTCTTTCTAAACAGCATCAGTAAATGGTCAGTTTATTGTACACATGCTTATGTAGAAAACCCCATTTTAGAGAATCTGACTATAGATCTAGGAAGTTGTTAATCTTTTATTCATCATATTTAAATTTAGTTACAGAAGACTTGATTACAAGAAGAATGGAGACTATTAAGGTCTAGAACAGTAGTAAATGTTTGGTGACAGCTAGTTTTGACACCAGGCTTTGATAGGCCGTCTTCACATGAATACAATAAAATGGTAATCTTATGTTGGCAAAGGGAACACTTTACCACATATAAAAAATGGCATGAATTTCACAGTTATTATGGTGTAATGTCACAATCATTGCTAAAAAAAAAAACCTGCTATAGTCCTTACAGTACATAAATCACACAATATTGGTGCAAAGCCTTTAATTTTATTAAAACACAGAACACAGCGTGTCGAAACGATAACACAAAAATACAACAATCAACACAAAAGCAACAGTCACGATAAACACATTTCAGTTAATGGTGATCATACTGAACATGGTCATCATTCAGTGTATTTCATAAAGCACCAGGGGGGAGTTACTCTATGCAGTCCAATATGGGGACTCCAGCTGTTGAGAAACTACAAATCCCAGCATTCCTTGAAAGGTATCAGCCATGTCTAAACAGTTAGAGCATACTGGGACCTGTAGGTTTTTTTTTCAACTGGAGAGCCACAAATTGACAGGGCTTACTCTAAATCCACCACTCAAAGCAGAGACAAAAAACTGACCTTTGGAAAGGTGAAGGTTCTAATTGTTCCTAATAATTAATAGAGGATTGTATAAAATCTGTAAGACATTATTTGGCACTCATTTGTAAAAACTGACCCTTTATCCTTTAATTTATTAGTGCCAGTCTGTGCTGTGCATCCTTCTCCAGGATCCATGTCTGAAGTTTCTGCCACAAGACTTTGTGGGGTATATTTAATAAAGAAAAAGGTGATGCCAATTGCAACCAATCAATAGCTATAGAATGTACTAAACAAATGATAGCTAGAATCTGATTGGTTGCTGTTGGCAACATTCCCCCGACCTCAAAGTATGCTTAACTTTCTATGTAGATTTAATTTGAATTGTTTAGATCATTGATAGGCAACAGCCATGCACCACCAATGAATTTGGTTCCGCAAGATATAGCCTATCAGCCTACAGCCTTTTGTGATTCTGACGACTGGGCGGGTCAGAGCGTTAAGGGGAGAGAAGCTAATATTACAGAATGTGTGCACAGAAGTTACACAGAGATCTGAATCGGACCCAATGTATTTAGATGGTTAAGTTACCCATTGCAGTGGAGTGCAAGGTCTCTCCCCCTCTTCTCTAGATGGTTTGATAAAAAGAAATGTTTCTCAGATATATTTACATTAGTTAGGATAAGCACAGGTTAATAATACCGTTGTCATACATTAAGAATGATCAAGTAAAAAAGTAATAGGCCTAGGCCATTGTATACAATTTATTAACAAATCTATATCATATTCGTCCCTAAATTCTGGACAGTCGTTAGTCATGCTTATATACAGGACAGAGAGAAAGTTATATGGAATGTGAACGTTTTATCTCACGTGTGTAGGAAACAGCCTGAGCTAAAGTTTATGGGGAATGTCTGTGGTTTAATGAATAATCAGGATCGCCTCGAGGTAATTTAATGCCCAACAAGATTAGGAAGGTATAAGTAAAAGCCAGACTGAGCCTGATTTTCAGAATACCGACAGATACTGGTAAAAAGGTGATTACAATCTGTAGAGGTAGGTTTACTTAAGCTTCTTTACAGGTAATGTGGAGGCGTTGGCCATGGCAAACAATCAGATTCCAGAGAGCATTTGCTAGCATTCTACAAAGGTGTATCGTGAATCTCATTGGTTGCTATTAGCAACACTTCTGCTTTTCCCATTAAAAGCATTATAATGTAAATAAATATCTAGTGGAAATCTGAACCAGGAAACTGAGACAATGGACCGGATCCAGACCGCCACACGCTTTCCGTACGTGCAGGGGTCTGTCCGTCCGAGAGAGGAAGGGGAGTGGAGGGAGGGGAGTGCACGCCCTCTCTCGAGCGGGCTTTATGGCAGCTTACCCTGCCATAAACCTGCCTTAAATCAGTCGTACGACTGCTGATCCGCACAAGTGTGGGAGCCCCCTCCCACACTACACTTTGCATACTTCCTCCCGCTCGCTTTAGTAGGTGGAGGGGAAGCACGTACGGAACAAAGTTCTGTACGAATGTGGCTATGCTAGGGCATGCGCCCTCCAGTCAAGTCAGGCCACTTGCATGCGTAAGTGACCTAACGGTCTTAATTCTGGATCCGGCCCAATATTATTCATTACTGGTTAATACAAAGGGGATTGGTATTTCATCATGTAAACACTAATAATCACCAATAATTATCAATAATTCCTCACCTGAAAACTACGAATACATTTTTTTATATGAATTCGCAATTTCTTATTTATATAGAGATGACAGAGTAAAGATAAAATAGCATTTTTTTACAGAAAATAATACTACTTGAATATTTATAATAATACGAGCATAACATTAGTCTTGGGGTCGTGGGTAGGGTCGCCGATACTGTATTCCCAGGCCTGCCCTGATAGTTGGGCACCACCCCACAGCTTCATTCTCCGGCCACTAGAGGCCGTGTTCTGCTTTTCAGCTTGCTCTCTCTCTTCTCTCCTGTCCTTCCTGTGGCTTTATCACACCCAAAATCAGCAGAGGAGAAGGACTGAGCTGATGAAATGTCTGCCTCCTTTGTCTCTGTGTATGCTGAGTATTAGTTCATTTTTACCAGGGTACAGGTTAAGATTGCCTTCCATTCTCACCTATGTCACACAGTAGTCCTCCTAATGTTTGATCTGTGCTGCTCTGTATAAAACTACAGTGGGTAATTATTCATAATGAGGGAAACTAAACTGATTCCCCAATTATAAATACTGAATGATCCACAGAGGTTTTATACAGTATTAAACATTACATACAGTACACTCCACCATTATTAGTAACATAATAATAAAAATGTTTGTTTGTTGGGATTAGGTAGTGGAGAGTGGGTTGGGGGGGAAGGGGGGGGGGGGTAGCCCGTTTATTTTGTTTGTACAGGGCTCCACAATTTCTAATGGTAGCCCGGGTTTGGAAGTTACACCAATATCTCCAACCAGTATTCTTATAACGCATTCCATATAGTGGTATCTGAAAAGACTGCCTCGCTATATGAAACAATGTAAAGTGCTATTCTGAAAAAAGAACGCTATAAATAATGTTTCATTGTTGGGAGGCCCCTCATGCCTCTGATGTCAATGGGCTGGATCCAGACTTAAGTAAGTGTTTGAACTTAGTCACTCCTGGGATAAACCATGATTATTGCAGGGGAGTCATATTTCGTCTGTTGCAAACAGTGTTAGAGTTGAGAGGTGATGTTTCCTATCCCAAGTCTAAATAACAGTGTGATAGTAAAGCTGTTTAGTATCTGTGTGTAGTAAGCATTTCGAAGATATATCCCTGCATGCAAAGAATACAATTTACTTGCCTGCCCCTGCAATCAACATAATTTAGCCCAGGATTAACTCATTTCAAGCACTTATTTAAGTCTGGATCCAGCCCAATAAGTCTTAGAGAAAGTATTGCCATGACTATTGGCTGAGCAGGCTAAATAACTACCCTCTTAATGTAGTTAGTGCAATCCTTAAAGCTATGGACACAGTGTTGTACAATAGAGGAGTCTCGCCACGGTTGTATAATCCATGACTGGAGAGGTGGTACGGTAAATATATTTACTGTAAAGCCATATATGAACTGTAAATAAAAATGTGAAGTAGCTGTGACTGGCTATCACGGATGCATACAATGCAGATTAGTGTATCCTGATCTCCGCAGCATGGGACTGCAGTACAGTTAAATAGTCTGTTTCTGGAATACAAACCCAGGTGTCGTCTGCTTCAGTACATATTAAGCCAGAGTGCGGTTTATTAGCATTTTAAACAGTCAGATCCCATAAATAACTCTCAATGGCTTTGTACGCTTTTTACCAGAATATGTGGCACATCTCGTTTTCTGCTCACAAATTCCTGCCGCTTTGTTCCAGGAACAATAAATATTTAACTAGTGTCTCTCTCTCTGACTATATGTTGGGGAAACGATAGTTGAATTTCCTTGTGTTGTGATATTTCTTGCACTCCAGCGCTGGTAAGTTATTACTGCTGGTAAGCTGCGGGAGGTGCTGCAGCTGTGGAGGAGAGAAAGAGAATATAGGTAGACATTGCAGCGATAGGTCATTGTCACTTAGGAACAGTATAGTCTTACTATGTTATATAATCCAGCTGATTAAAGACGAGCACACACTTTTCCAATTCCTGTCCAATCCGATCTCCAACTTTCCAGTTGGTCAGACACTGTGTATGTGTGTACACTCACACAACCACTCATAGGGCCAGATTTACTAAGCTGCGGGTTTGGAAAAGTGGAGATGTTGCCCATAGCAACCAGATTCTAGCTCTTAGTTTCTTTTTACATAATAGAGAATGTCAGCTACTATCTGATTAGTTGCTATGGGCAACATCTCCACTTTTCCAAGCAGCTTAGTAAATCTGGCACATAACATCCAATCCTGGTTGCCTGGTTGGTTGAATGATTTTTAAACCTTCTTGACACCCGACCAATAATCACCCGACCAATTTACAAGCATGTACACTTCTGCTACTGCTTTATCCAATTCTCCTGATTCTGGGCCGGATCCAGAACTACGTCCGTCTTCCATAGTAATTCAATAAACAATAGCTACTTCGCGTGCGTAGTAGCTATTGTACGTAATCTGCGTATCGTTTCGAAGATTGGGTATATGCGGTCTAAAAGACCGTATATACGCAATCTACGTATCGAAACGATAGTAGTTATTGTTTATTGAATTACGTCCGTCTATGTAGTTCTGGATCCGGCCCTCTGACATCATACAGCACCGCCTTTGCGGGTGGTCTGGCAAACATTGTAAGTGTCTACACTGATACGATGGTTTGAGCAGAAGGTTTCAGTAGATGCAGGCCGGAGGTGTAAAATGGGATAAATGTGCATGCATGGATTGGATATTGCATCTGCAAACTCGGTCTGCTGTAGCATTGTGTAAACAGTCTTGTCTGGAGTGGGATCTAAAAAGTATTGGACAAGTGTGTGCCCAGCTTGAGAGGAAGGAGAAAGACAAAGAAAAAAAAAGGGAAAAAATTCACTTTAAGGTAAAATATTTTGAAATGAGAGGGGTTCAAATTTATTCAAAATGTTTGCATGTAGG
>WWET01000145.1:360538-373505 GCA_011038615.1 Limnodynastes dumerilii | reverse complement strand
TTCCCTCCCCCCATCCCTATCATTCCCGCATCTAATGTCCCCATCCTTCCATTCACCTATCACTATCATTCCCGCATCTAATGTCACCATCCTTCCATTCACCTATCACTATCATTCCCGCATCCAATGTCACCATCCTTCACGCCACCCATCACTATCACTCCTGCATCCAATATCACCATCCTTCACTCCACCCATCACTATCATTACCGCATCCAATGTCACCATCCTTCACTCCACCGATCTCAATCATTCCCTCATCCAATGTCACCATCCTTCACTCCACCCATCACTATCATTCCTGCATCCAATGTCACCATCCTTCACTCCACCCATCACTATCACTCCCGCATCCAGTGACTCTCCACCCACCACTATCATTCCCACATCCAGTGACTCTCCACCCACCACTATCATTCCCGCATCTAATGTGACCATCCTTCAGTCCACCCATTACTATCATTCCCGCATCTGTCACCATCCTTCACTCCTCCTATCACTATCATTCCCGCATCCAATGTCTCCATTCTTCACTCCACCCATCACTATCATTCCCACATCCAATGTCACCATCCTTCACTCCACCCACCACTATCATTCCCGCATCTAATGTCACCATCGTTTCATTCACCTATCACTATCATTCCCGCCTCCAATGTCACCATCCTTCACTCCACCCATCACTATCATTCCCGCATCTAATGTCACCATCCTTCACTCCACCCATTACTATCATTCCTGCATTCTACATTTAAGGTCATTTCCCTTGCACTCCCCCCATCTGTATCCAAAACGTATTAAGTAAAGAGACTGTACAAGCTGTTGAAGAGGAGATGCATTAATCCCTTATGTGTTAATTAAAAGTGTCAGAGACTTTCATTTACACAGCTGAGCAGTGAAATACCTTCTAATCGGATTGCAGAGGACTCTTGAGGAACAGCTTTGCTGCCTCTGTGATTCGTGTTATTAATCACTAATGACTGGCTTCACGTACTTGCATTGGGAATTAGTAATCCTCTGTCACACACATTTCATGCACAAAGCTACAGACTGTCCCTCTAAAATGGCCAAATAATACAAGTACAATAAATATTTTACTGCAATATATACAGCCCACATTGTACAGAGAGCACATCTAATGATGTTCTATGGTACTGGCTATTAATTGCTCTAAAATGAATAAAACATATTGCAAACTAATGTCACATCTGCTTTATTAGTGAGCACAGACTTGTGGGTGACAAATAATTCAATCAGATCCAACACAAACCCTACATAAAAGGCAACATTTTCTTAACTTAATGCATGTGTAAAATTTGTCATACAATCTAACAATTTGGGACAATAAAATAGAGAAACGTGAATTAAATTGGTTCTTGGTTACTTCCACACTACCTGAAAGCAACTTCACCTGATCCAAAACATATGTTTACATCCATTGTTATAAACAAGTAACATTTTCATGGAAAACTATCAATAATATAACTTAATAATCATCATCATAATAATAATAATAATAATGGACCAGATCCAGAATTAAGAGTGCTTTGCACGTGCAGAGTTTCTAAAGTCCGCACTTGAGAGGCTAGTGCACTCCCATGACATTCCCTGTCACAGACAGACTGTAACTGACTTACATGTCCATAACCCTACCTTAACTTCTCTGCACGTAACTCTTTCCTCCTCCTACAAAAGTGCCTAACCCAGCCCATTATGTACAACTGAAATGCCTCCCCCCCATCCACAATACGTATAATCATACGAGTGTGCCACAGCCTGATGTACGGAACTCTGAATATACGCAAACCAATTCTGTACGTTCAGAGTTCCGACACATTACACCTGCTGCGCAAATGTGCAGTGTGCTCACACAGCCAGACTTACGCACGTGACATTCATAAGCTGAATGACATTAATATTAATTCTGAATCTGGCCTAATAATAATATTAATAATAATAATAATAATAATAATATTAATAATAATAATAATAATAATAATAATAATAATAATGGTCCAGATTCACAGATAAGATTTTGCCTGTTTTTCCATGCGTATTTTAAGGATCGGAGTAACTGCGCATGCGTAGTAACTTTATTTACGCAAGTTACCTAGGATTTAGGCAGGGAAGTCCATTAGGCACGGATTTCAAAATCGTACTTAGTGACACACGTACAGAGGGGCGTGGTTTTCTTCCGTACGTGCAAAGTTACATGAAAGTGGGTGGGGGGGGGGCATTTAAATGGCCTTTTGAGGGCACGGTTAGTAATGTACGTTAGTATGTATGTAGTTAAGCAACTTAGGCACGTAAATACGCCCATAGGGGTGCTCTATGGAGGCGTAAGTCACCAAAATTCCATCCGTGCCAGAAGAGAGTCATGGGTGTTGCCTTGCAATGTAGGTGTGTATAATTGCGTACTTATTACACACATATCCGTGAATCCGGTCCAATAATAACAATATGTGACATACAAAACACAAGTCAGCACATTTGTCTTATAATAAACGTAATTTCAAGGAAGCTGAAACCCTTGTTAAATATACAGAACCCCTTTGAAACAGTAAACGTTAAAGATATGTGCAAACATGGGTCAAACACAGGCAGCGAGAGAGGGGTTGTATCAGGAATGGTCTGGCTACAATTTGAACTTTATGCCAGTCTAATTTATTAATGCTCCTGTATTGTAACGAAGGAAAGCTCTGACCACAGACCTACTGGCATGTAGGACAGAAATATTTACGGTGTAACGGCATCAAAATGACAAGATATCTATGCTATTAAGGATGTTTATAAATAATGTGTGGCATAATACACAAGTAGCTACTTTAATAATAACTTTTTTTATTCAGGGTATTTAATTGAAGTTTTAAAAATTTTTCAAAAACAAACAAAACAATAAAACATACAAATACACAACATATAAAAATAATGAAAAAAACAATAACATACAAATACACAACATAAAAAAAATAATGAAAAAAAACAATAACATACAAAGACAATATACAATATTATGCACTGTCCACTATTACATTTTAGTAAAGGGACAATAAGAAAGCAGTAACCACTCTCATACTGTATAAGTTACATGCGAAAATCATGACCAGAGGAATACTCAGGTTTATCACTACAGAAATACAGATATCAAGAATAAAGCCAAGGTGACCATATCTTATAGAACATGTAAACAATACAAGAAAATGCTAATGTATAAGCTATAAAAGTAGATGCTGGTATTGGAAATCACTCAGAACAGTACATAAAATATACACTTTATTTTAAGAACATATAACACTTTTCAATATATTAACTCTGAGTTATTTGACACCTTTTTCAATTGCACTGTATGATGATTTTAACTCACCTTGATTAATATACTGTATACTGCATACTAATCATGACCATGCAAACCCTGCCTGTCTGGCATGATGACAAACACTGGGGTTCCCCTTTCCTTGGTATATTAGTAAAAATTTCAATTTGTGCTGTAAGTTATACAAGTCTAGGGCCAGATTTACTAAGCTGCGGGTTTGGGAAGGTGGAGATGTAGCCCACAGCAACCAATCAGATTTTACCTGACATTCTCTAGTATGTAATAAGAAAGTGAGAGCTAGAATCTGATTGGTTGCTATGGGCAACATCTCAACTTTTCCACTCCACTAGTCCTTTATACGTGTTCCTCTCCTTCTTTTTCTTTTCTTTTCTCCTCAGCTGTGCTGTTTACATTATGAAGGCTCTATGATAGAACCCAGAGCCAGCATCCTCCACAAATGAACCCAGCTATGCTCTGAGCTTTTGGTCGAGGACCTCAGTGCAACAGACAAGACTGAGGTAATTTGTGCATGCAGCGGAGCATTCCCTTGCCTACAAATTAACAGGGCTGCACTTCTTCTTGATTAGCACCCTAGTGACTGCAATCCTTCCTGGCTACTGGTTACCATATAACAGAATTTCAAAATGTCATAATAGAAAAGTATTCAGAATCATTGTCCCCTGTAAGCTGTGTACACATTTATCCAATTCTTGTCTAATAAGTCCTCTGACTATCCTGGGGGTTAGACATTGAATAAGTGTGTTCGGTTGGTTAGGTCAAATGGTTTTTTAAACCTGCTTAAAAATCAGGCAATCTAATCATCAATCACCTGACCAATTTTACAAGTGTGTACGCTCCCGCAACTGTTTTGTCCAATTCTTCTCCTGATTCCGATGCCATGGAGCACAGCCTTTGTGTGTCCATTTTAAACCTGCTTAAAAATCAAGCAATCTGACAAGTAACCAATTGACCAATTTGCAAGTGCGTACACTCCTGCGACTGCTTTGTCCAGCTGGTCACTTGATTTTATGCAGCAACGCCTTTAAGGGCGGAGTTTGTCCGATGAGGTGATCCTTTCAGCAGATGCAGGTTGGAGGGGTGCTGTAAAACTGGATTGTTGGAGTGTTGTACCCAATCCAAGAAATCTTGGATGCGGGAATGAGAAGTAGTTATAAGGTTGGAGTTGAGGCGGCAGTCACCAGCAGAGCAGAGTGAACGGGAGAAGGTGTGGATGGAGATAAGGGAGGAGAGGTAGGGAGCATTGGAGGAGAGTCTTGTATTCTGAAAAAGATAGGAAGCCAGTGTAGAGATTGACAGAGAGGGGAGGTGGAATCAAAGCGTTGGGAGAGGAAGATGAATCTGGCTGCAGCATTTAGTATAGATTGTAGGGGCACGAGATGGGCTAGAGGGAGGCCAGACAGGAAAATGTTGAGGTAGTCCAGACGGGAGATAACGAGAAAGTGAATGAGTGTTTTCGTGGCGTTTGCAGTGGTCTGATGGGAGAAATGGGGGTGAAGGAGAGAGAGGAGTCCAGGATGACACCCAGGCAGCGGGTTTGGGTGGAGGAGGAGATGGTGGAGTCGAGAAAAGTAATAGAGATAGTAGGGGTAGAGGGGATACGTGAAGGAGGGAAGACTATGAATTCTGCTTCGTCCATGTTAAGCTTGAGAAAACGTTTAGACATTCATGAGGATCTGAAGATTGAACCCAGCTTTACCCTATTTAGCTGACATTCCTTTAATAAGCACAGTTTCAAGTAACCTAAACAGTATAAAATATATAAATAGAAAACAGACAAAAGTGTGTGTTCTTTAACAAATCCTTCTCATACAAATATATCATTACTAAATACCTTGAGCATGCGTATCTCACGAAGAGCGATTTTCTTAATCACTGGATCATCTTCAGATTCCAAGAACTTCTTGATTGCCACAATCTGTCCCGTGTCTCTATTTCTGCATTTAAAGACAATTCCGTAGGAACCTTCTCCTATTTTACCGATCTTCTCATACTTGTCCATGAGGAGAGCGTCTGGCTAGCTTGACCTTTAAACAAGATGCTTTGAGGCTCAGTCCTAAGCCTGAGACAGCAGATTCTTTTCACAAATGGCAATCTGTTTTTGGGTGACACCTGGAAACAAAACAAAAGGTTCCCATTAGAGTATAATTTGTTTTGAATAGGCAATGCACAGATAGACAGGGCATTATGTCACAGAGAATTTATGTCATTGGCACTCTATTCATTGAAGAGGCCCACGGGTCCTTAGTAAAGTGAATAACAAAAGTATAGGATAAAAGAATGACCCTTTAATGACTGGAAAAAGTTCTATTTAGAATTGCAGCACAGTTATATATAGTACGATAGGAAACTTTATTTAAGAGCAATAATTTACTGGTATAAAAAAAATTGAGGTTGTAGATTCCCCTCTAGAACAGTTTGTAAATTATTTATACTCCATGTATTTCAGCAGCTTTATAAGATATTGTGGATCACTATGGCAGATTTGCAATTTGGATTCATAAAAACAGAATAGAAAACCGTGGCTGCAAAACAATATGAAGAGAAAAAATTCAGCAGTAACTTGTAACTTGTCAAGTTATTAAAAAAAGAATGATTAAGAACTGATAGCAACAAGTTGACTGAACTCCATCTCTGTGGTCTGTGATCGCAGGTCTCTGATGAGTGTAGAATCTGCTCAGCTTACCATTCACTGGTGCCACTGGCATTTAATAATAACATGTCCAAAAAAGGACAGGGGGAGTTTTTATTTTGCAAGGTTAGACTAGAGGCTGCGCCTGTTGCAATAGCACATTTGAGATTAAGAAGACGTTTATATCTGGAAAATCCAAAACAGAGTGGCTGAGTATAACGTGTCTCTATATATACTATGGCCCGTCGTGAACACCACTATTTCGATAGGGCAAATCAATCGATCCCCGGAGTACCGAGCGTGGTGCTCTGAATGGTAAGTGTCCCCAGCTCATTCCCTAATCCTTACCCTAACCCTGCTCTTCTATTACCCTAACCCTCCCTTCCCCGAAGCCTGACCCTAACCCTCCCTTCCCTGCAGCTTGACCCTGACCCTCCCTTCCCTGCAGCCTGACCCTAACCCTCCCTTCCCCTCAGCCTGACCCTAACTCTCCCTTCCCTGCAGCCTGACCCTACCTTCCCCGCAGCCTAACCTTCCTTTCCCTGAAGCCTGACCCTGATACTCTCTTCCACGCAGCCTGATCCTAACCCTAACCCTACCCATCAATGGCTCTAACCCTCCCTTCCTCAGAGCCTAACCCTAACTCTCCTCAATACTAAAAAACCCTGGAGAGGTTACTCACCTCTCGTGCAGTGGATCCTGCAAACGCCGATTGGCATACTCAGCCATTCAGAAAAAAAAAATGGCTGCTATTCGAAATAGAGACAGCAGAAAAAGAACTTAGTGGGGACTCCCATGGGAAAGAGATAGGTGCGGACTAACAGGATAAAATAAATTTAAAGCAAGAGTGTGCTGGGACGTTTTGTGGTTGTGCACTGTAAAGGGTTTAGCTGTGTTAGCATGGCATGCCATAGGTAATTTGTTTTCCTTACATAATGTTAAATATACAGGTTATGCCAAATCCTAAATATCATTTAACACAAACCAAACCATAAGAAGATACCCAGACAAAAGGAATCCTCCATTAGATCTATCTCACTGGCAGACCTAACAGAGTTGTTTAGTGTATTGTTTTGTATACTATAAAAGGACTGCAGAGCCTGGCTAAGGATTTCATGGATACTTTCACTGGGGCAAACCTCTGTATATAAAGTAGGATCTCTATTCCCTGGGTTACTGGCTCACTGTCAAAGCGTGAAGTTGAGGTGTAATTTAATGCTTCAGAACAAACAGAGGCCTCGGGACTCATGCAAACTGCAGACCATCAGGCTCCAGCGGTGACATTAGACGCTCTCTCTGGTGAACCGATACGCCCTGACTTTGTACATTCCGCTTCTAGTTTCCTCTCACTTTCTTTTTATTTTTTAATCACTGATTGAATGTAATAATCATTTAAATCTATATCTACTGAAATGATGCACATACATGGGGTGATAATGAATTCTCAATATTTTCAGGAGTCTCCCGTACTTTGGCCAGCACTCCCGGAGTCCCATGCTATGTCCCGGTCGTGCCCTGCATTGTGCCACTGTTTGCATCAGTCTCCACCACTACCGGTGAACTCTGTCATTTACAGCATCGTGAAGCATGGACAGAGCTTGATGACACAATTCATGGCCCTGATCCATTGCTTCACAAATCTGCGGATCACAGTATTGATCGTGGGGACTTCGGACCGGATCAAGACATCAGTTTGTGTGAGGAGCTATTGGATGTGTGGGTGTCCGTAATCACAGGGCCACAATATCCATGGATCTGAGAGGTCGAACCACTAGCAACGTCCAGTGGTGAACGCAGGACTTTAAAAGGAGGCAAGATTTCCAATGCTAGTAATACATGTAGAGTATATTAGGGGTCTGGATGTGTCACGCTATATAAAGTACATGTGGGATTTATTAGGGTTCTTTTAGTGACATAATGGCACATACTGTAATATATGTGAGTTATGTTAATTATATTAGGGGGTCTGGGAATGGCATACTATATAATTTACTGTATATATTGTAACATTCCGAGACCCTAAAATACACCACATACAGTATATGAAGCTGTAAGGTAGCACAGGTGACTGCATATGCAGAATGTGATCCCAAATTAGCGCACAGACATAAAGGGGAAAAGAGGTAGCTATGATCCGGTACTTGATTACAAAATTAGCCCCTCAGTACCACAACACACTTCCCAGAACCACAACATGCCCCTAAGAGTCACATAATGCCCTTCAGAACCATATCACACCCCTAGAGCCACACCCAGCACCACAGGGTCACACCCTGCCACTCAGAACCTTAACACGCCCCTCAGAGCCACACCCTACCACTCAGAACCTCAACACGCCCCTCAGAGCCACACTCTGCACCTCAGAGCCACACCCTGCACCTCCTCTCTGTCAAGTGTGATTCAATAATAGGAGTAAAGATAAAAAAAATTAAGCAAATCTGTGATGAACCATGTGATGAATGCAAATGAATGACATTTTATTTTTATTTATTTGCATATAGGAATAATATTGCCTACTTTTCTTTAGAACATGGATTCTCAACCAGTGGTACTAGGACCGGTCACACTGGTACCTGACATTTGTTTTACCATCAGTGACCATTTTATAGTAGGGGAATAAAAAGAACCTACACAACACTGCTCAATAACCTTCATATTAGATACATTATATATTGACAGACCAAAAATAGCTGCCCTTTAATACTGGCCAAAATTTTTGGTGGAGAGGTGTTATTTTTTAAATTGAAAATAGTTTTCTTTCTTTACAAACATAGGGCCTGATCCAGACTTAATAACGACAGCCAAGTTACGCACACGGCATGCCTAAATCTAGCTGTGGGAATTGCGCATGCACGCAGAAGATGTTACACATGGTAACTCTGATCGTACGTAACTTGTACGCAACTCCATACAATAGGGCGTGATATCATCCCAACGCAAGCCGAAAATACGCATAATGAGTGGGGAAGGCATTTAAATTGTACAGTATGGGCTGGGTTAGGCACTTACATATGACAAGGCACTGCGTATGACCAGAGATAGGCATGGAAAAGTTAAGAGAGGGAACACGTAAGTCAGCTAAGTTACGTGCGTGCGAGGGGAGTGCATTAAACTTAGTAGTGCGCAACTCGGGCGCGCTTGCGTTAGTAAAACGATCTTAAATCTGGATCAGGCCCATTTACTTATCACTATCAATTCTGCGTTGTGGGCTATGACCTGTAGGTCATAAAAACCGTGGGTAAAAAGGGTCTTACAAGATCCAGACACCCTTCAAGGTCACCGTGGGAGGTTCTAGACACCTGTGTCTAGTGCTAGACACAATAAATATTAAGCTGTACGAATCCTGGTCCTGGAGATTAGGAATCGTGGGTAACTGTGGTTTACCGGTATATTTGTAGGACGTATACATGTATAATATTTTATTATACATTCCAGAGAAATAGAATTGGCCTAAAAAGGTTTGTGGATTTACATTTGGCTTCCACCAATCTGTGTGTGGCTAGTTTAACAAAAGCCTTGGTGCCCAAAATTTGGCAACTATCATCCGGGTGCCAGTTATAGCCCAGAAGCATAATAGAATTAAAAAAAATGTAAATAAAGAAAAAAGTATGGGCCACTGATCTACCAACGTGGAAAGGGAAATTCCCAGTCCCCTTTGACCCCAGGCCCAGCGGCTTATAACGCACTGCACTCCCTATTGTCACTGCCTTGCACTTTATATTCTAATAGCTCATAGAGAACCAAAAGCATATCGATTTACATAGGAAACAAGCAAGTCATAGAGTTTTCTCATGTATAATATCAATATAGACCCAAGGAACCGATAAATAAAGAAGCTATTGAAATATGTGCTGATAAGAGTGTGGGTAATTAAACTCATAGCTTATAACCCCTAACCCTGAAGGCAATGGATTTGGCTATTGAGCCAGGACACTTGTTGGACATTAAATACATAGTGACTGCGCCTGCCAAGCAACCGCTTCTCAATCAACAAGGCCACATTATACCGTCTAGCAGGACAGCAGCAAGGGAGACTGGGGCGATTAGCATAGAGAGCTGCCTTTTCCTGGCTCACTAATCCGATAAAGTTAAGTTATCCAAGTAACAAGATTAGTCTGATATGGCTATCGCTGTCCTGTAATCTTTAAACCGCTCCAGCACTCCACTGCATGGATTAAATAGCTTGTCAACACAAGAGACGCAATACATTTATTTCTCAATTTTAAAGCAGACTTCTTTAAAATTTTAAATGGCAAGCAATACGCAGTCATTTATAGCAATGTTTCTTTCCTATCCTGCAAATAGGTATATGCTTTAAAAAATCTTTCCTGCCAAATATATGTCTGTCAGATACAAGGTCATCGGGCCTGATCCAGACCTACGCATGAGAGCGGAGCGTATTATCGCTCCAGCGTAAAAACTTTCACTCCCATGACACTTCCCTTACCTTTACCTCCGTACGCCGGCTGAACCCTACCTTAACTTTTCCTGGCGTTGGTACGAATTTTCGTAGCGATGCGCTGATCGTACCGGCCTAAGCACGCCCATACTGTACAATTTAAATGGCTCCCCCGCCTACATTCCCTAACTCCAGCGTCTGTACTAACTTCGTAATATAAACACGCCCCGTGGTCGGAAAAAACGCAAAGAATACGGACGCCTGAATCGCCGCTACAAAAAGGTCTTTGGTACGACCGGAAGTTGTCACTCTGCACATGCGCAGTGCGTTTTTTCTGCCGAATTTACGCTTACGACCAGTGTACGATCGCTTGCGAGCATAGGTCTGGATCAGGCCCATCATGTCATCTCTTTCTTTGAGACCAGCGGTTCTCACCCTTATTTGGGGGAGTACCATTACTCACTACGGAATCATGTATCATGTACCACTCTGTATATGATCTAGCCACATACGCACAATCCATATATTTTTTCAAGGGTTTTGCATTTTCTGCATATGCCATTTAGCGCCCAAGATATTTACTAATTATGGGCCAGATCCAGAGCTACGTTTTCATTACGTTTCCTAGCGTAGCGTATTTACTATGCACTCCCCTTGGTACGCCCCTCAGCCATACAGTTACGTTTTCCAAACCCTACCTTAACTTTTCCAAGCGTAACTCCTGATGGCCGTAATGGCTGCACGTACTTACGCGCCTAAGCACGCCCATACTGTATGATTTAAATGCCTCACCCTGCATCCAAGGCGAAACGCCCCTTTGTTCGTAGTTACGCTGTTGATAGTATTCTGATTCAGTATTACATGTCGTAACATGCGCAGTACACGTAAAATAGCGTTTTTACGTCTCCAGCTAGCGTAAATAGTTCTGGATCTACCCCTGTGTCCGTGGCTATTTGGTATTGTCTTTTCTTACAACCTTGCCCAGTTGCCCTGAGAACCATTGGCTGATAATCCCTGTTCTAGACTATGGCCAGATTCCCAGATATGAATGACATAAGGCGGTGCAGATATGCATGTATACGCACCTCAGTTTTTTGACCCTCCCTTGTTTTTCCAGTTCCTAAATGCACTTAAGAGTGTCATAGGACTTAAGAAGGAAAATACGCACAGAGAACCCTTCCCCACGTCCTCCCCAGCTCATTTAAATCCCTTCCCCCACCCACTCTTCTTAAAAGAGGCACGCCTCTCCTTTCTTAAAAAACTGCGGTCTTTAAAGAGCGCACATAGTTAATCTACGTTCCTAGTACTTCATACATTGTGTAGTCTATATGACTACGCATGCGTAATACATAAATTCTTAAATATACGCACCTAAGAAGCAGCAGATTCTTAGTTGTGAATCTGGTCCTTGATTTCTAAGACTTCCTCAGTACCACAGCAAAATGTTACAAAAGTAAAATTTTAATATTTATAAAAAAAATTGGCAAAAATTTTTTTTTCTTTTACTCAGTTAAAGTGGTTTTCTAAAATGGTCAGATTTATTTTTTTCCTCAATATTGGGCAGGGCCCACCGAGAGATGTCCCTTTTTGTGAGTTAACCTGATTCTCACACCCAATAGAAAGGAGACACCTTAAAGAGCAAGCTGAAAATCTGAGAAACATAGTAAAAGCATCACAAAAAGCAAGCAGAAAAGGGCATTATCAGAATATCTTCCACTTCGGTGTCAAATGTTCAGCAATGACAGGAGGCGTGTTACTAAGAGTACTAAAAGGCTGAGTGGTTTTATACAGGTTCCAAAAATATCCGGTGACCTCTAATATCCATAATGAAAGACATTAAGCTTTTTCCCAATTGTAGTAAAGTGCTACAGAGTGTTCCTGTAAATTCTTTATTGATAATAAAAAATGAATAAAAATGAATAAAGAGATAAATCGTCTAAGGCTTCACATACACAAAATTGTGTTTTGAAGTAAATTAGTGGAGATAACGGAAGTATGAAATTATAATTTTCCTAATCCATTTATTCAATAATTTATTTTTACATTGTATTTCAGTTTACCATAAACAAATGAACCTTTGAATTGAAATTGTCATTCTGTCTTCTCATTCTGGGAACAAGTTCCTGCCATCAGCTATATAAAAATACTGTTCTGGTAATAATAACAATTCTTTCCTTCCTTTGATTGTTTCTATGACATTTGTAGATGCAGATTAAATATCCTTATTAACTAATAACTTAAGAGATGTAAATAAGATGCTTTAATGAATCAGCAATTTTGAAAAGCATATTTTGGCCATATTTTATTAGAATAATTGCATCTATAACTAGTATTAAACATGAAAAAGTGAGCAGTAATATAGAATGTTAGTTTTGTTTAGAGGTTTAGTCAACATGTGTGTCATATAAAACATTTTGTGGGGATATACTGTATGTTATCAGAGGCTAGGTGTGCTGTGATAATTTGAAAAGACAGTGTGTAAGTGGACTATGGCCCATCACAGCACTCTATAAACGCACAAGAACCTGAATCTAAATCTAAACACATACACACACACACACACACACACACACACACACACACACACACACACACACACACACAC
>WWET01000145.1:330951-350360 GCA_011038615.1 Limnodynastes dumerilii | reverse complement strand
TGACGCGACGCTCGGGCGACCGGAAGCTGTCATACTGGGCATGCGCATTGCGAATTTTTTGCCGAAAATTCGCTTACGATGAGCGTACGCTCGCTTGCGAGCGTTGCTCTGGATCAGGCCCAAGGTGAAGAAGGGCACGATAGAGACCATCGTAAAAAAAATACGCCCAGCGAGCGAAAAATACGCTAACGATACGCCCGCTATTCGCTCATGACGCTCGGGCGACCGGAAGCTGTCATACTGGGCATGCGCATTGCGAATTTTTTGCCGAAAATTCGCTTACGATGAGCGTACGCTCGCTTGCGAGCGTTGCTCTGGATCAGGCCCAAGGTGAAGAAGGGCCGGAAAAGATAGAGAAGATTCTGGGTACCTGATATGTCGCTCTTGGCTGGCTCTATAAAGTCCCAGGGGGTCTTGCCGTCTGCACTAGGGGAAGAGAGACAGCCTCAGGAAGAGCCGCCGAATAACCAGCAAAAAGGATATCACGTAGATCTCCACCAATGATGTATTTCAATGCAGAATGAAGGGTGGGCAGAGAGGCGTAGGGGCAAGAAGATGACAGGTTTGCAGAGTATCGCCGGGACTTGCGATGGTGTCAAGAGAAGGAGCCCACACGCCTGATCCAGATGGTATGGAGATATGTGGGGGTATCAATCCAGCGGAGATTCAGGGTCAACTCAAGACCTCCACCTTGTGCCCTCTATAGGTAAGTTGCCAAAGGACTTCAGGCCTGCACTGCACTAGCCTCCAATCTTCAGCCCTGGGTAGGTCAGCGGCGTTATATCAAAATATTCCTATGGGAGATCTGCAGCAAGGTTAGGGGAGACAAACAGGCAGATTTGGCTGACAGAACAGGGCAATGTCACTCAATACAGCGTTACGGCCCAAAATAGTAATGTTCGTGCTACTGCTGAGCTCCAAGATGGCGCCGGGTAGCTAGGAAGTTTCGCGCCACAGTGGGTAACGATGAATAAGGGCCTCCTGTAACACCGCGCTCACAGCAGAAATAAAGATAGCTGACACAGCAGCGTTCTCACCGGAGTAAAGATCTGCAGGTGCAGGCAAGGACAGGGTTCAAAGAGGGCCCTCCACGTCGCGCCCACGGCACCCGGGCAGGTAGCAACAGCCAAGAGGCTTCTTGGGGCCTTCAACACGGCTTGGGTGTAGTCAGCTCAATATGGCACAAAGGTATGTGGCTGGACGTCCAGGAGGCCTCCTCCGAGCAGGGGCCACACAGCCGCTACAGCTTGTAGTCGCGGCTTGCTCAGCGCGGTATAATGGCGGCCGCGCTCTTCACCCTTACTTCAGGGCTAGACTCCGGTGCTAAAATATTCCCGGGGAGTCGGAGCGACTGCTGCCTTTGCCCGGGGCTATCCCGCTATCGCATGCACCCTCAAGAGTATTATTTGAGGGGCAGGTGTGCTGAAATTGAGCGTAGTATGGGAACACTCTGGGGAGCTCGTGTAAGACACGTCTGCTCGTGGCAAAACGCACACCGGAAGTCCGCACTGGCCCTGATTAATCTGCGAAGTGGACGTGTAGATAACTGAAACTGAATTGCACAATGTAAGCAGGATCAATAAGGCACGAAGGGCGTAATGTTTGCATTGCAGGGCATAGAAGAAGGCCCAGCGACTCCCACTAACAAAATGAATTCCGAAATGGAACAATTTTCAAAGTTTGCCTTTAAAACAGTTTGACAGGATACTGTCTTTTATATGCTATTTGACTGTATGTATACAGTTACTGACATAAAAGAGTATTATGTAAAGTTTTAAGATTCACAATGTCACATGTAACATTCGTAGTGTACTTTGTGTAGTAGGCTGGCCTGTTACTTATTAAGAAAGAAAAATATTTGCTGCAAATGAAAAGATTAATTGTTAACTCCCTGTCACGTATATACACACTTTAATATGTTAACAGATCAACATTATCATTGGACTTCTCATACTGAAGAAAAAAAATGAAAGATGGATTTCTATTTTATTTTAATTTTTTTATTACTGTTTTGATCATTTATGGCTTAAATTTTTCATTCAAAGGGGAACATAGAGTACTAAAATAATAATATAGGACCAGTCCAGAGGTGGTGTAACATTTATATGATTCAACTGCTATAAATAGCTGTTCCAACTGAAATTACTGCTGCATTCCTCCCAAACCTTAGGGTGGCTAAGTATGAACACCTAAGATTTGTATGACACAAAGGCGTTTTGTTCTGAAGATGTCATCTTGACTCGCTCTATCCAGCGGATAATGGCTCTGAGTATATTACCAGACTCATTTCCTGAATTATCCTAGGTTTAATTGATTTAAATGATGGAAACTCTTTTGTATCTTAATACATTTAAACCAGGTTCATTCAGTTATATGGTACTTGTGTGCTCTCTGACGCTAATGTTGTGGGCAAAGACTATCTTCCCGAAATCTGCATCTCTTGATATTTTAGAACCAGACAGACACATTTTTGAAGCATATAGTTATACTGTGCTGCCTAAAAATAACAATTACTCATATAGGACTGAATTCAGACTTAAGTAAGTGCTTGAACTTAGTTACTCCTGGGCTAAACCATGTTTATTGCATGGAAGTCATATTTTATCTGTTGCAAACAGTATTAGAGTTGAGAGGTGATGTTTCCTATCCCAAGTCTAAATAACAGTGTGATGGTAAAGCTGGTCAGTATCTGTGTGCAGTAAGCAATTCAAAGATATATCCCTGCATGCAAAGAATACAAATAACTTGACTCTCCCTGAAATCAACATGGTTTAGACCAGGAGTAACTAATTTCAAGACCTTACTTAAGTCTGGATCCAGCCCATAAAGAGAAGGGGAAAAAAATGTTTGTGACCAGTTGAGGGATAGTTTTAATTTTATTTATTTAAACATTACTAATGAAATACACACACTTGTATAGCTTGTTTATCTTAATACTTCTGTCTGTGGAACAACATAATTGCATAGTCCTCAAAATGTCTTTTTCTTGCTCTTGTCCATATAATTACTTGGGAAAAAAAACCACTAATTAGGAGCCAGCAACCTCTACTTGTTCACGGGTTCAGGTCGACAAATTGTGTTCAGGAAACAACTCCAATTATCAGTACTACACATGGCCTGAAGCACCACTGACAGAGAAAGAAATCCCTGAAGCCTTGTTGTATATATTCAGGAAATGATTAATGAGGATTGTGAGGTTCCTAATCCCTGCTGTGACTACAGTGCTCCAAACAGTGGCTAAATGATGTCACTACCCACAACATATAGAAATAGGCAGTCAACACAGTACTTTTCTGTGACTATTTACTCTCGCCTCGTTTGGTACTGTCATTATTCAGTCTCTGTAGAATGTAAGCTCTTGTGGACTGATTACTCTCCTCCCTCAGTCTTGTGACTGTCTCTGACATATGCTATTTATGTTTGCAGTCAGTGACAAGCATTGAGAGGCTTAGTGCGTGATCATCGTCCTTTATCTGAGTACCACAAGGCTCAGTTTAAGGTCCACTGCTCATCTTTAGTTACACTTCCCTTGGACAACTAATAAAGTCATTTGGATTTCAGTATCATCTCTATGCAGATAGAAATTTACGGTCCGATGTTCTTAAAACTGGGCCCCACAATTAACGATTAAAGGCTTACGTGACTTTTTTGATAACTACACCCTTTGTCCAAAAAAAATGATTAAATTCTTTACTAAGCAAACAAAAACACTTATGCACTGGTGAGATTTTCCCTAAATAATATAAATGGTTTAACATTATTAATCAAATACATTGGTTTTATCCTCTGATCTTTTTTTAGGGCTAACTTGTGAACTTTACTTTCAATAGACATCAGTAGTTAATCAGATCAAGACAGTTGGTTAATTACACTGTATACAGGAGGTAATTGCTGATTGCATTCATTAGTAATCATATATCATACATGCAAGCGTCACTGAGCTTCCAAAGGAATGGGAGAGGAACACATAGACTGGGTACACACTTGTCCAAGTCTTCAGATCCAACTCCAGAGCAGTCTGTTTACACAGTACAGACCAAGGTCACGTACACAACACCCAAGCCATGATACACACTTGTCCAATGTCACAGCAGACTTCCAAACTGCATCAGCTAATTTGATCTGCTGAAAGGATTGTGTCAACCACAGCTGGGTACACACTGGCAGTTTTCTAGTGATCCGACGATGTTTGAAAGACTTTACTAACCTTTTGAAGTCGCCCCATGCCTCCATATACACTACAGAGATTTTTATCTAAATATTTCCCATAACCCCTGGCTGCAGCAATATGCCCACAATGGCAGCCTTGCAGCAGGGGGAAGAATGGGAATCGTCCAAGGCAGGTAAGAATCGTGACATCCTTTGATCGTATCTTTTGCAAGGTTTAAAAGATGCAATGAAACAATGTCTTGTACTTTGCAATGAGCAGGCATAACCGTTACCAGAGTACAAACGATATTGTTCTAACACAAGTTTATCTTGTGAAAAAGCCCCAGTGTGTGCCCAGATTTACACAGTCTTCCAACCTTTGTGAGACCACCTGTCACTCACACACAAAGGTGGCAGTGCACGATGTCAAAATGGGAAGAAGAATTGGACAACGCAGTCGCGGGAGCGTACATACTTGTAAACCGGTTGGGTGATTCGTGGTTGGTCTCCTGATTTTTAAGCAGTTTTAAATATAATTTGACCCAGCTAGGTGACCAAGATTGGATGTAGTGAGCAGTCGTGTGAGCGCACACACTTTAAAATGGTCAGATATTAGACTGGACAGGAATTGAATACGTGTGTAACTAGCTCTACAGTAAACGTCTACAAGCGAGATGCATCCAGAAGGGTTGTTCATCCAAAACATATTTTCATAGGATATGGAAATGTATATTAAACAGATTTTTTTAATGCAGGGGAAAACCCTTTTTCTTCCATTGGCCATTTGGATATTTAGAACATCATTCGCGGGCCATAGAAAATGATCAAAAAGTAGCTTGCTATATTTTTTCAAAAACGTAAATAATTTACCCCTAACGTGAGCTTTAAAAAAAAAAAAAAAAAAAAAAAAATGGCAGCGGCATCTCAGAGTTTCCTGGTCAGGATCCTGGAATATGGAGTTTTAGGGTTTCTGAGCTCAGGAGAGCATGTCCGGAAGCCAAACCACACCCCTGCTCGCGTGCCACACCAAACGATATTGGGTGCCTTATACGGCCCTCAGACCAGAGGTTCCCCACCCCTGCTTTAATGATTTAAGAAGATGGGGGCATAGGTACCATCTCTGTGAGTATGGAAAATATGCACACGCACAAATTATGAAGCAAGGCAAGGCACCAGAGTGAATTAAATTTGTGTCATACAGGGAAAATCATTTGAATTGCTTATAGCATACAAATACTGAACCATTTTATTTTAAAGCTGCCATTTAGTTTTGAGCCAGGAAACATCTCTGATCTCTAATTCTCTCTCTAATTTTTCCTGTGGTGCAGATTTGCTTGTTTTTAGCTGGCTACAATAATGCAGCCACAGCTGGGAATGTCCAATATGGTTTTTTTTCCCAGATAAAGGTGTAAGCAGAGTTAATTATACCACCTGGAACCTGGCTTGTTATGACATACACAATACCCCTGATGATAGTAATAGTTCTCTCACTTTCACAGAAACCTAAGTGTAGACATATGGTTTCCATAACTTGTTTTTTCTAAAGATTTCAAAGGCCCGTGTTCAGAGTACAGGATGTATAACGTATACATCTGGTGTTTAGCGATCTTTACTACTGCGCATGCATAGTAATTTTAACGTAATCTAAGTATCTTTTTCTTACGTTGATTGCGTAAATGCGGTCTTTCAGACCGTAAGAAAAAGATACGTAGATTATGTTAAAAAATTATTACGCATTCGACGTATGTTATACGTCCGATACTCCGAATACGGGCCAAAATGCCTAAATGAGTAATGGTGGATGTAGAGTCTTTGTAATGTTGTGTCAGTATAAGAATCATAATATGCTGGTATCATGATATGTTAGACAAAGTCTAGTAACAGCTGGTAACTGTGTGCATACACGATACCTAGCACATGTATGATGGTCTGTGTCCATTTTAAATACAGAGGGGCTGCGACTTCTGGAGTCGCAAAGATTTCTGTGCTGACAGGTAAGTGTTTTTACCTAACCCTAACCCTTTCCTAATCCTCCGTTTCCTGCAGCCTAACCCTAACTCTCAATGAGCCACAGCCTAACCCTAAAGGTGCACACACACTATACAATGATCTGGCAGTTTATCTGAATGATCTGACAGTTGGAATAAAAATCTGGTAATGGATGAGAGCAAATGGTATTGTCAGTTGTTCTTATCCATTACCACATTTTCATTCCAACAGCCAGATCTGTCAGATAATCTGACAGATAATTGTATAGTCTGTATGCATCTTAACTCTCCATGTCCCGCAGCCTAACCCTAACTCTCCATGTCCCGCAGCCTAACCTTAACTCTCCATGAGCCGCAGCCTAACCCGAACTCTCCATGAATCGCAGCCTAACCCTAACTCTCCGTGTCCCGCAGCCTAACCCTAACTCTCCATGAGCCGCAGCCTAACCCTAACTCTCCATGAGCCGCAGCCTAACCCTAACTTCTCCATGTCCCGCAGCCTAACCCTAACTCTCCATGTCCCGCAGCCTAACCATAACCTTCCATGTCCCACATCTTGCCGCTATTGGGAACAGGTAGAAAGAAGTACCCGTTCCCAATAGCAATTTTCTATTTGGCATAGATTAGAAAAAATGATATATGGCATTCAGTTGGCGGCTGTATCCTTATCGGAATAGGGCACCTGCATCCCATGTTATGTTATTGGTAATTATATATAAGTAAGATATGGCTCTGTGTTTCACCAATAACGCTGCACAATTTAGCAACAACTGTTGTAAAGTAATTCTACTACGTTACTTTTCGGTCTGAAGCTGCAATGCTTTAGCTGGGTACACACTTATACAATTCTTGTCCAACCCGACCTCTGACCGAGCTGTTGGTCAGACACTGGATAAGTGTACATGCTCAAACGACTACTTGTTACATCCAAGTCTGGTCGGCTCACACGATTTGTAAACCTACATTTAAAAAAATCAGCAGACCCGACCACCAATTTACAACTGTGTACACTCCCTCAACTGCTTTGCCCGATTCTCTTCCTAATTTTGATGTCATGCAGCTCCTCCTTTGAGGCATGCATATCTAATGATGCTCCAGCTGTCGAGCAACAGTACGGCAAGCAGCAAAAACACACCAGGGGCCAAATTTACTTGTTAAAGTGGAGATGTTACCCATAGCAACCAATAAGATTCTAGCTGACATTCTCAAGTATGTAATGAGGAAAATGAGCTAGAATCTGACTGGTTGCTATGGGCAACATCTCCACTTTTCCAAACCCACAGCTTAGTAAATCTGGCCCCAGAACGTCAACTATACACAACCCAAATGACAACAAAGAGTGATGAATCTATTTCCTTCTCCTGTTCAGGTTAATACACCACATAGCTCTGTGAGCGGCAAGTGTTTCGGCATAGATTGTGCATGTTGAGGTGTTTCAGCAGATGCAGGTGGGAGATCTGCTGTATCTGCGGTCTCAGACATCCTGTGGGCCCTGAGTTACAATTCTAAGCAGCCACTGTTACAGTACTGGTCACCAATAAAACATATTTTAGTATTAATAATACATTCATAAACCGCTTTACCATCTATAAACAGTTCATCAGGAATAGGACATTAGTTCAAAAGAACAGATTTGCCACAAACATAACATTAACATACTTTATTTCAGGTTTTCACATGTAAAACAATCCTTGGCAATAAACAGCACATTGGAAATACTTTAAAGAATGAGTGTTACTGGGACCCTTTCAGGAGATTCTGTTTTCATACAGAGAAATTGTCCATGTAAATGGTGAATCGTTATTATTTCAGGCACAGGGAATAATGCAGCGTTTAGTCAAAATACAAAAACAGGAAAGAAAAAGAGAACAAATGCTTTGGTTAAATCTGTTTTTGTGCAATTCTGTCTGTCAATCAATGCAGGTAACAAGAGCGTTGTGGTATTATACACAATTTCATGATCCTTTATGAACCGCAATAGTTAAAGAACACAGTGCAGAAACTGTTCTGAGAGGCTAGATGTCTTGCATCATGACAGCACATTGATATGCTGGCCTGAGGTTGGCAAATCATTTAGCACTAGTTAATAACTGGCACAGAGGGCACTCTTAGCTGAAGGCAGATAATCAGACGCACTGGCAGACACATAAATATATTGTATGCCTACAATTATTGCGATTCCTAAATGAGAATATATGAGATAATGAGAAAAAATACCCACTTTAACTTCCTTCCAAAGTTTTTCGGTGGATATTGTGGCGCTCACACCCTTATTCTATCCCAGAAAAGGCTTAATTGGCAAAAGTAAACAGTTTGGCGATAAAAAAAAATCCCTTAATTTTTGTTTTGTCGCAAAAATGAATAATAATATAACACTTCCTGATCTAGACTAGGAAGAGCAATCATTACAAAGCATTACAAATGGGTTACAAAAATGGGGTTCACGCAACCCCCATTTATTCTCTTATCAAGTTAAGAAATTGAATTATAAAATGTAAACTACATTTTGCAAAAATGACTTTTATTGAGAATTCATCTAAAAAAATACCTACACCAGCGTATGACAACGTACGGCAGAACTATTTGGCTGTCATGCCTTGCTTAGTATAGGCTCCATCGGCTCATGTATCACAGCAAACGTAAGGTGATTTAGTTCTATGTATTGTGTCCATATACCGTTTCCACATAATCACCCCAGTACTGTCTTAATACACAGCCTCCTTATAAGAAGTCAAAGCCCTTTTAACACCGTTTTGCTTTTGCTGTGCAAAATGGATCGACACAAATTAAAAAATGAGAATAATAAGGCACTAGCACTAAAAAAAGAATACACATTAAAGTTCCCCTATACAAGAGTAAAAAACAGACATATAACCGGCTGTGACGTCCTATCGATTCGCAGATATATTACCCACTCAAGCTGCTGATTATTAATAAATAATAATAAAATGTTCTATTTTACAAACGGCAGGAGGCATCTTTGACGTCAGAAGCTCTAGGACTTTGAGTAGATATGTATTGACCTGTAGCGTCCCTTACTGGGTGAGAACATAATATAGGACATAACCTTGGTGATGTATCTTGACACTGACATATACCCAAGACAAGGGACACTGTTACAGTGAGGCTTTACTGGGCATTCACACAGTGCAAAAAATGGTTCATTAATCACACTGTACACTCTATATTGCTGTCTTTGGCAGGCAAGTCCTGATTTTAGTGCAGTCACTGAATCAAAGTGCTAAATGACTTGATTTATAAGCAGTTTGATAGCACAAAGAATTTTGCGGATGACCAGAGCAGTTAGCCAACTCCTTTTCTCATTGTATCTGACAAAAATACAATAATAGTGACTTATGCTCAACCAATTGGGGCCACCATGAATAGGGCAACTCTACTGATGGTTGTTTGTGCCACCCTAATTTACATTCCAGTCTTTATTTTCCTTACACTAAAAAATTTGCATTTACTGTGATAAAAAAAGAAGACTGCATCTTTATATTGTGTAGCCAATCCAGCCAACATGGGGTCATGAGTAAGAGTGTTCTAGCTGTGGGAGTAGAATTGTTTGACGCGTGTAGCTTTAGAGACGCCAGGTCATGTCTACTTAATGTAAAGTAAGTGGCACTGCAGTGAGCCACAGCATATATACAGGCAAAGAGAAGTTATTAAGGCACCCCTTAACCTTTCCATAATGCTTTGTTCTCCCACCCATTGCTACTGATCAGAAAGGGGCTGTGTGTCACAGCTTTTTTGTTAAGCAACCAAATAAAAACCAACACCACACGGTGGTGACAGGAGAAGTAGCCGCTATTCTAGCAGCACAAAGATAAAACAAAAGAAAAAAAATATATAATAAAAAAAAAAAAAAAAAGGACATTTATGATGGAATTTCGATTCCTATGTCAGTTGTGGATTGCGAAGGGTCTAGTAGCTGTTTTCATGCCCAGCCAAGATGTAGAGGTTGCTGTGAGCCGTTGGGTTTAATGTGGGCCTGCTCTCCAAAACAACAACCCTGAGAAGAGAGAGAGGTTCAGGACACTGTAACTACAAGCACACACAGCATGAAAGTTAATATTCATAATGCCAGCAACCTAAATTACAGGTTATTTGGGCTGAACCATATTCCCAATTATGGGCTGGATCCAGACTTAAGAAGGAGCTTAAACTTAAGAGAGGATGGTTTTCACCTGGGCTAAACCATGGTGATTGCAGGGGGAGTCAAATTTATTGTATTCTTTGCATGCAGGGATATATCTTTGAATTGCTTACTGCACACAGATATTGACCAGCTTTACTATCACACTGTTATTTAGACTTGGGATAGGAAACATCACCTCTCAACTCTAATACTGTTTGCAACAAATGAAATATGACTCCCCTGCAATCAACATGGTTTAGCCCAGGAGTAACTAATTTCAAGCACTTGCTTAAGTCTGGATCCAGCCCAATGTGTTAATCAAGTACACCTCATCCTAGAATGCATGTATTATAATTCTGGATTGCTGGATTCTGGCTATCAGAGGGGTGTCTGATAAGTGCTATAGTCACAAGACTGCACATCTTTAGCTACATAAGAGCACAATGAACATTTTTGCAGAGTATAGCACCCCCTGTGATGAAAATGAGTCGTTACATACTTATGATTTAAGCTTACCTGTCAGATCCTAATAGGCGGAATACTCTGGATTCATCAGAAATCTCTTGTGTAACCTTAAACAAAAGCAGAGACGTTTTAACCCACAGTAAGATGCAGGAGATTTAACGGGACATACACTAGACCAGTTTATACGGCCTTACCTCATTTGATTTGAAGTTTTTTCCCTGCATGCCGTGCTTCCAGAATGCCAACACACTGTCCTGCAGACATACTGCAAAAACACAAAGGAAAAATGTCCAGAAAACTCATCATGTGGCCGCACACTCCAATAGGTGTGTGGCCACTTGCTCCATTCATAGGGCTGCCGGCTGAGAGGTAGGCAAAAAAGATGCTCCCCAGCGCTCTGATTGTGGATAACACGCAGTCAGAGCAGCTGGGCAGTAATCTCTTACCTGCCTCCCAGCTGCCAGACAGACCATGAATAGCTGTCAGCAAGCTGATTGGTGGATGACAGGAGCTATCCACCAGAGTGCTGACAGTCATTCACTGTATGAATGGTGTCTGATTTTGTGTGTGTGTGTATGTGTGTGTGTGTTTGTCTTGGACATAATGGCACTCACCTACAGACTCAATCTGAAACTTAAAGCTCAAATCTGAGGCCAGTTTTCGACTTGATTTTAGTTTTCCCTGAAGGTTCACAATTTTTACATAATCTGAGGGGAAAAAGAAACAAAGAAGTCATTTGGCAAATACACAAAAAAATCCTAAAACCCCGCTAGTGGCACTCCAGGTGTTGTGAAACTACAAGTCCCATCAGGCTTTGCCAGACATCAGCTATAATTATGTTGTTAAAGCATGCTGGGACTTGTAGTGTCACCAGACATCCCGATGAGTGCCTACGTCTGGTGTAGAATAACCTAGGCATGTTGCAGAGAGTGACAGTTCTCGCGGGGGAACATGGTGGTAAGGATGTCATGGCTGAATTTGAAAGATGTAATAGACTTACGATCCAGACACACCAGGACTGTGTCTCTCTCCAGCTGTGTCACATGGATGGCTTCGATCTGGTGACCCTCTACGGAGACAGAACACAGAAAAACTCAGGTTTCACTGCACACAACAGACCAATTTCTGTTCTGATACCCCGATGTATCCTGAATCCTGTGCAGGTGAGGGAACGTCACCCCCTTGCACATATGGGTTTAGAGGGGGGGGGGGGTTTATGTACACAAAGGGCCAGAGCCAGACCTACATCTGTGTTACGACCTATGACCTATGGTCATAACTATGTAACCCAGCCCATACTGTATGATTTAAATGCCTCCCCCAGCCTACATAGTGTAAGTGGAGCGTATTTACGGCTGGCGTATTATTGGAATGCTCCTTCGTACGTAAATATGCCAATGTTAAGGACGACCTATTCATGATTACGGCCAACACGAGTTACGACAGGAAACAGCTGCTGGGCGCATGCGCAGAACGTACTCTCTGCCGCGGAAGTAGCTCTGGATCCGGCCCAAAGACTCCAGCGCTAAAGTTAGTCTATCAATAGTAATGCTTTAGACTTTACTTTTTCCGTAAGTTTAAAATTGCTTATGACAGAAATGAGTCTATTCTAACGTCAGTAAGAATAATATAAAGTCCAGCAGGTGAAATCCTCCATGTGTTTCAAACTTGTTTTTTTATATCTTCATCAATGTATTGACACTAATGCATAACTCAAAGTACTCACAATAATGCATAGGAAAAAAAACAAAAATCAGCGTCTGTATTTGCACATTTAATAAAGCAGTAAAAAAAACAACAACAAACAATGCACCTAAGCAAAATGCACACAAAAATGATTCAGAGGGCACACAAGCTGTTAATCCTGCTAAGATAGTAAGCGCTTCTCTGCCCGAGAAAAAGAGACACAGCGGGGGAAGAAATTGAAGCAAGTGGGAATACAAAAAAATCAGCTCATCACCAGGTGGGAATAGGCATTTCAATCAAGCCCAAGAAGCCTGAAGCGTGTGTATGCTTGGTCACCAAATGCGGACGTTTTCTGCTCACAAAGGGCTGGATCCAGACTTAAGTAAGTTCTTGAAATTAGTTACACCTGGGCTAAACCATGTTGATTTCAGGGGGAGTCAAGTTAATTGTATTCTTTGCATGCAGGGATATATCTTTAAATTGCTTACTGCACACAGATACTGACCAGCTTTACTATCACACTGTTATTTAGACTTGGCTTAGGAAACATCACCTCTCAACTCCCCTGCAATCAACATGGTTTAGCCCAGGAGTAACTAATTTCAAGCACGTATTTAAGTCTGGATCCAGCCCAAAACACATTTAGTAAATCTGCATCTGGTTCATTACCAACAGCATATCCCAAAAAATGACAGCTTACCTGTGCCGATCTTTGTAAACCAGGAGGAGGCGGAGCTCAGGTTGATGGTCTCAAACTGCACAACCTGATTTGGGTCCACACCTTTGCTGACGGCCACACACACCATGGGGTACTCCTGCTCTGGGATTACCAGCATTTCAAACACTTTCAGGGGACTTGGAAGGGGGAAGTCAAAGTGCTGAAAGACACAAGATTGAAGCTTAAAAAGGCAAATTTGCCACAATGTCAGGTTAATTTATAAATTAAATAGAAAGAATAGGTCACAAAAAGGACAGATAATTCTTACAAGTTACTCTAGGACTTCTACATCTACAGCAAACAATTATATTGTATAATCCAAATCGGCAGTATACAAAATACACGGCTGTAAATCTCTAGCGCTTCAATTACAAATAAGTAGGAGAACAAAGTGTTACAAATAATCAATATTTTCAGCATAGTAACAGTAAATATTCACAGAGATGTTATATATAAAAGCAAACTTTTCCTGCAGTCTGATTGGTGGTTATTTGACAGTGAGACTTCCTGTCCTGTGGAAGTATAAATGTCCCCTCCATTATGATTACTAACACCTAGACCCTGCAATATATCACTGACTAGTGAATCTCCACTTCATGAAAGGATCGTTCTTTTGCATTCTAAAACTGAAAAGTTAAACAATAACGACCAAATGACTATGGAAAACGTAACAGAAGCATAACAATACTAACTAACCCGTATCAGCATGAACTTCTGCATGGGTTCATACCACTGCAACAGCACTATCCCAGATGGCAGTGCTCCGCACAGATACTTATGCCCTGTGTACGGGTTCCTCACTGTATAGAGAAAAAAAAATCATCATTAGCATGTGACAGACAGCAACCAATCAGAAATCAGCTTCGGCAGTGCAGGTAAATAAAACATGTATGATGGGTTAATGTGTTAAACTACAGATCACCCATAATAAAATTATGTGGCAAGATATCAGATTTTTAAACAATGAAAGAAAACATCTGAATAATTGCTGTGTACAACACTCTTTGTTTGTCTGCAGAACAGTTTTTATGCACATTTATATATATTATATTAAATTTATATTATAGTGCATTAGGAAAAAGCTTTTTCTTTGATCAGGTCTTTCTGATCTATCCTTTCCTTTTTTGTGATTATTGTATTTATTATGAAGCTGTAGGTTTGCACCTCCTCTACAGTGGGAGTTTATATGTGCTAATATATTAGCCTGTGCATAGTTTTCCATTATACTATTGTATTTATGCACATTCTCCAATTTATTAGACACAGCTTTCCTCACACATGAATTTATTTGTGCTTCATAAGGAATTTATTACTTTTCCGTAATGTTGTTGTCTAACTGCCATTAAATTTACATTTAACATTTAAATTAAGCAACAAATACTTCCCGCTGTTATGTAAATGTACTTGTTGGACTTGTACACAGAGGTTAAACTCACCAATACAGCACTTGTGGCATCCCTTTGTGTCTGGAATCTTTGTCGTGAGGGCAAACTTCCTGGAAAAGACGTATCGGTGCGTTTTAGCATCTTTGCATCCAACAATGTGCTGTGATACTAGCAGTTAATGCACTGAGCAGACTTATAAACATTCCCTATTATCTCTAAACCAATTGATGTTGTGAAACAAAGCTATTTTTATGTTGTTTACTCTAAGTTAAACTGTAATGGCATTAATTGCTATAAAAAGGGAAGAACCACGGGTATTTATAGGCTTAGGGCCGTATTCAGAGATCCGTTTTCGAGGGGAGTTCCGTGCGTATTATTAGGATCGGATCAACTGCGCATATAGTAACTTTATTTACGTACTTTACGTAGCCTATACGCACGCAAGTGCCTAACGGACGTACATGAGAATCGCACTAGGAGACATGCGCACGAAAATCCGACTCACGAGAAAATTTACATAAAAGTGGGTGGGGGGAGGCAATTTAATGAACGCAGGGAGGCGCGGTTATAAAGAATCGCACGGACGGAGCACATATACGCACGTAGGTACACACGTAAAGAACAGAGTCGTCTAAGGACTCGTAAGTTCCTGACAGTACGTCCGGGAGAGGGGAGTGTCGGGGTTGTTGGTGGGTGTTTCCTTGCTCAGGCCGTGTATATAATTGTTGCATACATAAAAAATACAGATCTGTGAACATGCCCCTTAATTCCTCTCTTTAAAAATCAATCTCTCTTTCCGCTTACCTGGGTAATATTCTATCTGGAAAGCGATGTGTTTGGATGTGGGCAGCTAGGCCGAGTTTTTTGGCTTGTTCAAAGAGTCCTATTAGATTGTGTGAATAAAGTTGCAGGGTTTTGCCTGTAAATTGGAAAACATACATGATGACCGGCATGTTCTCTGTGAAAAAGGGCACCTTTATTAAACTTTCAAAATCAATCATGTTTACCTTCTGCAGAGCCGACCAATGTGCGATCAGGGTTCAAAAAACAAAAAAGAGGAAAAAAAAAAAAAGAACGTTTGGTCAGAAATATAGAAATATCTTCTCAATGCATCTTAGGAGGCAAACAACGATTCTAAAAACATGTCCCCGATAGAGAATATGCCAACCCTGACTGTCCATGACAGGAGAAAACGTTTAACGGGCATGTGATGTCTCCTCACAGCAGCAGTCATTTTTTTTTATGCTTTTATTTATTTTGAGATTCAGGGAAGAAAAAAAAAACCAGACATTCTCAAGACGTAGAAGGATTAGAAAAGGCAGGGGGCAAGGAAGATGGGGAGAGGGAAGTAGGTGGAAAAACCTAGAGAATATGGTTACGTTTTTTCCTAGGAAATGTATAGTGTATCATACGGGGCCAGATCCAGAATTAAGAAAATCAGCTGACTCCGTACCAATATTTCCACACAGTGGGAATCCCCCGCTCCGATGGGCTGCCATTAGAAACAGAGACAGCAGAAAGTTCCTTTTCGGCTGTCTCTATTTTGAATGGCAGCCATTTTAGATTTTTTCATGAATGGGTGAGTATGCTGATCTAACGCACAGCGTATCGGCATGCGCTCCCTCCGATACTCCCCCTGTGCCTGGTTAATTACACACTGTTACGCCTGTGACCTACCCTAACTTCAGCCGGCGTAACAGTGTAAAATTACGCCGGCCACAGGCCCAAACCCGCCGTCCTTGCCTTCAGTATCTTACCCTCCCCCCCACACATTCCTATCCTAACTGTGGCGTAGTTACGCCCCCGTAACTACGCAACAGTTAGGGATGCCCAATCCTGAGGAATGGGTTTCCCTAACTATGCCGGGCAACAACTGCCCAGAGCATGCGCAGATCAGCAGAAATGCCGATCTTACCCATCCGCCCGCCGTAAATATGGCATGCGGCGGAGTTTTGGATCAGCCCCAGAGAGTGGCTGGGCATAGGCATTTAAACTGTACTGGAAGGGCTTGGCAAAGGCTTACATATAATTCAGTATTCCGCACACACAGAGATAACTTGGCATGTATGGAAGTGCCCTGCACTCGTATGCAGAATTTTTGGATGCCAAAATCCGTACGTTAGTCACTTAAATATGGATTAGCTCCATGGAGTACAAGGAACTCTTTAGGGGTGTCTTATTTACACTCTCAAACATTTTGCTTTTTTGTTTTCTTCCCCACTGAATGCAGGTCATGGGTTCAACCTAATGCACTTTCATTTCATCTCTCTTTTATTTCTTGATTTCTGCAGTAAAGTAACTGTAAAATGATCACTCGTTCTGTGTAAAGTGTTGTATAACCACTAGGATTAGAATGGACAGCATTCTTATAGTCTATTGCTCTTATAGTCTGACAAGTGATTTTTGTACCTGCAATGAGGATGGGCGGTATTACACAAGGAAAGGAAGTGGCTATTGCAAGTTATTACAAGTGTTTAATCGTGTGCAACGGCTGCTATCTGCAACAGACAGCGTCTGTGTAAATATTACATATCTATATAGAGTCACACACACGTTTATTGTAACCGCTATATAAATTATAGGGGAAGCAACCTTTTCAAACAGAGGTAATAATGATGCCTGGATGCTTGTCTCCTGGACAACGCGGGGCGTCCTGGCAGGGGAGAGCTTTTGGCACAGATAGAGCGGCAGCTGCTTGGTGTGAAGATATTGCTGTACAGAAAGTGCCACCTAACACACAGGAGGGTCATCCCCGTTGCCAAGTAAAGAGAGCCAGACCTTTAATAGTGCAGGAGAGGAGCCAGGGCATACTGTTCTCAAGTCATTTATTAGCTTCTCCTTTCTTCATTGTAGTGTGTAAATGTCACATCCCACTGGAGCTTTGCCATCTGCCTTCCAATATATCCTTTATTCCTGGCATACCTCCCTGCCACCCCCTGCACTAACAATAGCCCCCACATTCCCTGCCATGCTTTTCCATACAGCAGCAGACGGGTTAACCTCTTGTGGTGCACACATATTAGACCTGTACTGTCCAGGAATTACACAGAGGGGTAGATCCAGAGCTACGTACGCTTTCGTTTTTACGCTAGCCGGAGACGTAAAACTGTTTCGTATGTACTGCATGCGCGCGGCAGATGTTACACCACGTAACTGTGAACGTACGTACCAGCCTACTATCAACAGCGTAACTACAAATGAAGGGGCATGACAGCCATACGCCACCCGTAATTACGCTTCGGATGAGGGGGGAGAAATTTGAGTCATATATTGGGGGCGTGCTTAGGTTCTTACGTATGTGTGGCCTTTACGTACGTCAGTAGTTACGCTGTGAAAAGTTAAGGTAGGGTTTGGCAAGTGTAAAACGGTTAAAGTACATACGAGCGAGGGGAGTGCCTAGAAAGGTTATGGAAACGTAGGTCTGGATCTGGCCCAGAGCCTGTAAATATACATCTTTAACAAGAACAAGAGTTGGTTTACATACAAAAAAAAGACATTGTACTAGTTTAAGTTAATTGTCAGAAGTGTAATCAGCGGAAAACATACCTGACAAGGACATAAGTGTATTATTAATAATGTACAGCCATGTGCACTTCCGAGGAAACAGCTACAAGACAAAGAACAGGGTGATGTAAGAGGAACAGCAGCACCAAATATTGTAACACAACATAACATATAAAGGTATTACTACCCTACCTGTTCCATGGTGGTTTCATGTAGTTCATTCAGGTTTAACGTGTAAATTCCATCCTCTGTGCCAAAGATGATATACTGGTCTGAAAAGGAAGATTATTGCAGTGATTGTGAATGTATTCTAGCCAGATTTCAGATGTGTTTACATGAAAGCAACCCGGAAGGAAGGTAAAAGGAAGGAAAGAGATAACATGAATGCTACTTGCAGTGGTTTACAGCAAATTCCATGTCTATAATATGCTGCAGCTGTTACTATACAGTGAATCATATTGCTCCGTGCAAGACCCCTACCCCATTGTTTTGGAATGCAAGTTTAGTACCTTTAGTATCTGGGTGTATCCAGGATGTAGCACAATTTATCTTCAAAGGACATCCATCAAACACCTTGGAAAAACAGGCTCCCATCTACAACAAGAGGCAAGATAAAGACAAGGGACCTGATTCATAGCTACACTTAAACCCTTTTAATAGGTGTAAGTGTAACCTGAGCAATACCATGTTGAACTGCAAGGGGAGGCAAATTTAAATTGTTAAAATAGAATTAGAATTGAGAGGTGAAGTTTCTTAGTTCCATTTTAATTTATATATTAACCATAAAGAGGTGAAGTATGTGCAAAAGTAAAGTAAAGTATTAAAATTAGTTAGCACCCCTTTCGTTTGCAAAATGGTTTAGCCGAGCTGTACACTTGCTTCTGTTTTGCCCTAAATCTTAAACTCAGGAAACCAAAGAAATCAATTGGGACATGACTCTGGACACTTTAATTATAATGGGCTGGATCCAGAACAACGTCCGCCGCCCATAATACATCCGTCAGATGCCGTAAATAGCTACTGTGCATGCGTAACTAATTTACGTAATCAAAACGATACGTAGATTACGTAAATTAGTTACTATGCATGCGCAGTAGCTATTTATGGCCCCTGACGGACGTATTATGGGCGACGGACGTTGTTCTGGATCCAGCCCAATGGGGCAATTACATCAATTGATAAAACTAGTACCAGTGCCTTCTCCATACAAAAAGAGCACTGCAAATAACAATATAAATGGACTTCATAAGCCGTGCAAACTTGCTATCAATTTACAACTTTTCATTGAAGAAAAACAGGTAATTCATATAGATATAAATCGAACATGAAAAAAAAATAAAAAAAAAATAAATATATATATATATATATATATT
>WWET01000145.1:291541-311125 GCA_011038615.1 Limnodynastes dumerilii | reverse complement strand
AGATATTTTTATATAACTTTTAAAATTACAGTTATACGGAATATGGGTAAAATGATCAGACACACAAATAAAATGTTTTTCTATATTTGGAAATGCAATGCAGACATCAAAAAAAGCTTCTATCCACAGTTCTAATTCAGTTAGTATTTAGCTGCAGAGTTCTAACACAATGGTATGTAAAAGTGATTTTATAAGACAATGAATGATAGATGCCCATTGATTGAATAAAGATAGCCAAGAACATTAAATTGGTCTGAAGGTTGTATCTCAAAGTAAATTGTTTTAACACTGTTATACAATCATCTAAACCTTGACCTCCTGTTGTAGACGACATTCAGTCTACAACTTGTTATTAGCTATTAACGGACATGTAGAGTTTAAAAGTAAATGCTATAACATAAGCTATTTTAAAGATTAATATAAAATATTTTTGAATATTATTGTCATCTTTATATTGTCATTGTATATATATATAGATAGATAGATAGATAGATAGATAGATAGATAGATAGATAGATAGATAGATAGATAGATAGATAGATAGATAGATAGATAGATATAGATATAGTTAAAAGAGGATCAGCTCAGCGCCAAAACCTTGTTACTTATACTTGTAATTGTTTAGATGCAAAATGATGCAAAATATTCTTCTCCCTCTCTGAATTAATCAGGGCTGCAACGTTCTGGTCAGACTGTCTGGTGAGGCAGGCTGGGAGTAAATGTTATATATATATATGTAGTTAAAAAGAGAAAAGGGATCAGCGCCAAAACCTTGTTACTTATACTTGTAATTGTTTAGATGCAAAATGATGCAAAATATTCTTCTCCCTCTCTGAATTAATCAGGGCTGCAACGTTCTGGTCAGACTGTCTGGTGAGGCAGGCTGGGTTGTTAGTAAATGTTTACAGGGGTATCAGACTGTGCGCCAAGTGGAGAATGTTTAGAGTTTCTGGTTGTAATAAACGTTGTTTTTAATAAAGATGTTGTCTGTCGTTTTTTGTTTGTATAGTTGCAAAATATGACACTTTGTTGCACTGTCTTCCAAAGTATTCCACTGCACTGCTGGAGATTTCAGAATAGCGCAGCTGTAATTTTTCTTGAAGATTATGCTCAGACTACTTCAATGGACAGCTACTTATGACGTTACTTCCTTTTTCAGGTGAATGTCCTCCCTTCTTACTTTATATGGATCATAGTTAAACAAATTAAAATTTGGGGGAATATTAAAGGCTTTCATTTTGCTTCATAGTAGGGCAATTTTCCCCCAGCTGCATTGTATACATAAAACCCAGCAAAAGGGAGGGAAACAAGGCAATGAATTGATTAATGGTTGGTGTAACCTAACCAGTTAGTTCTTCCAAGTACAGGGACAATTTGTACAAGATCTGACACAGTTATTACGTGTGTGAAGCCGTGGCATTCCACGAGTGCAAAAATATTCACAGTGGTGGTTGAACAACAATATAAGGAACTATCTTATCAGCACAGAATCTAATACATCACTTTAGACTTCAACATGAGTAATTTTTTTATTTTTATTTTTTATAAACTCCTAAATCAAAATGTTAAGAATTAAGCAAATGTCAGCAAAGTTCAAAGTCAAAACATCTTGCATGCTAATTTCAGAATATGAAGCAGATTGTACCAGAGATAACTGCCAAAGTAAGCCACGATGTTGGTGTGTTTACACTCCTTCACCATGAAGATTTCTTGCTGTATTAGAGAAAAGTCATCACCTGCAAAGTGAGAGAGATGATAATACTGAATGTCATTTCACAGGCAAAACAAGTAATACATAACTTATTAAACTTATAAAGAGTTGCATGTGCACTAATATGAAAAATACTTATTACAATTGTAATAAAAGGCCATTATTACCCACTAAAAATATAAACTAGAAAATGAGAACCAAACTGCGAGGGTAACGGTAAATGGTTCCCCTTCACCATTGATACACATCAGCAATGGCACAAGACAGGGCTGCCCTCTTTCCCCTCTAATCTTTGCCCTGGTTACCGCACCCCTGGCGGCTGCTATTCGTCAATCAACAGATATATCTGCCATTCAAATTGGTCGTCAGGATTACATGTTGTCTCTCTTTGTGGATAATGTGCTGCTTACCCTAACAAATCCGCAAATTTCCCTACCAAATCTATTTGCCATCCTGCAACAATATGGGCAGTGGTCGGGATATAAAATTAATCTGTACAAACCCGAAGCACTCCTTTTAAATACCTCCCCTCTTGAGAGCCAGTACCTTACATCCACTTTCCATTTTAAGTGGCAAAGATCAAAGATGCGATATCTAGGTATATTCCTGACAAACTCCTTTCACTCGCTATATGAAGCCAATTATCCTGCCCTTATAGACAAGATTCATTCTGAACTTTATCACTGGAGACACCTACTGCTGTCGTGGCTGGGCAGGATCGTAGCGGTAAAAATGACCCTTCTCCCCAAGCTCTTATACTTCTTCCAAACCCTCCCTGTAAAAGTCCCAAATACCACACTCACAACTATCCAACGCTCCCTGGTCAGTTCCACCCCCCTCCCGAACTCGTTTAGCGCTGCTTAAAAAACCTACTATTCAGAGCCGTATTGGCTTCCCGGATCTCAAGCTCTATTACCAATAGAGCTAAGTTGGAGGCTACAATATGGCTAAGTTGGTGCCTCCCAACTTAGCCATATTGTAGCCTCCTACACCCCCTGGGCAGGTTAGCCTGGGTAGACATCGCATCCACCTACCTGGGATTGTCATTACTATCATCTATCTGAGGGATCCCACGGGCCGTGCGCCCTACCACTATGCTTTCCTTACCCACAACTGCTCACTCGGCCTTAATTTGGGACTTGTGTAGACCCCACGTAGCCTCTCCTCCGTCGATTTCCTCCCTATTACCCCTCTGGGATAATCCTGACTTCCCTCCAGGACAGTCAAAAGCTTTCTCTCGCCCGTGGAGGCGCCTTGGAATTTGATGTACTCATGACCTTAAAGAGAGGGGTGAGTGGCTCACCGCTTCCTCCCTTCCTCGGAAATTCCCCAACCTTGCCCCTAATCCTTTCCACGTTTTTCAAGTCCGGCACTACTTGCTTGCTCTCCCTGCCGAAGCCCGCCTCTCATCCCCTTCCGCTTTCGAGAATCCTGTCTGACGGCTCCCTTCCGCCAAGGAATGATCTCTACCCTTTATGCTATCCTGCTGGAGGCTCACATCGGCCCCCAGGATAAACATGAAAGAGACTGGGAGAGAGACTTGGGTCCCTGCCCCGATGATGAACCCTGGGAAGACATTGCCAAAACATTGCTAAATCCTCCATATGCACCAAAATCAAGGAGAATGCATACAAGATTTTTTTCAGGTGGTACCTCACCCCCGAGCGTCTCTCTCGAAGATTTTCCCTTCCTTCTCTCCCCGGTGCTGACGCCGCTGTGGAGGCACGGGATCGCTCCTTCATATATGGACCTGCCCTACTTTGACTCTGGGACATGGTTCATTCTCTTTTAATGGCCCTGCTCGCCCCTAAAAACCCTTGGATCTACCTATTATGTTACCCTCTCCCTGACACAGACACCTCCTCCCGTAAATTAGCTTCTCATGTTTTGGCTGCGGCCAAATGCCTTATCGCCAAAGCCTGGAAACAGCCAGCCCCCCCTTCCCTCCGCTCCCTGACTTCATATATTTGGTATGTCGCAGGCATGGAAAGAATGACTGCCTACTTGAGGGGTACAGAAGAAGCTTACTACAAGGTGTGAACCCCTTGGTTCAATCTACAATCTCCTACCCAGTGGGGATAAACTTGCAATCCATTTGATCGTGAGACTCTTTCTCCAGCTGTCTTTAACTTTACTTCCCCGTGTGTCTCCAATAACCCGTTCGCCCCTATGTCCATCTGCTTAATGATCCCCCCCTTTTTTTTTTTTACAATTACTGTTACAGAATGTTGTTCTACTGTTACCTTGTTTTAATAATTTAAAAATGCCATAGCAGCCTTTGTATATTTTGTACCAATGTATTTCTATTGTATACTTGCTGCTTCAATAAAAGAAAGTTAAAGAAAATGTGAACCAAAAAAAATATTAAATTCCATAATCCTCTTTAGGTTTGGTTTAGAGACTTTACACAAAGAACATTTTATAGTGAATCACTTTAATGGTGTAAAGCGGTGTGCCAGAAAGGCTACATGATGCCTATGTGCAAAAAACATAGGTCCATGTGTGACAACGGGTTTAGTCATCACCTAGACAAAAAGTAGGCTACGATTACAGCCTTTTATAAACATTTTCTCAAATTTGGTATAAACTAGTAACAACAACAACAAAATAAAATAAAATGGCGGTGCAGTCATTAATTGTATTCTTTGCTTGCAGGGAGAATACTTTGCTTTTGCTTTTTGCACACATACCGACCAGCTGATACTAGGAAATATCATCAACGAAGGAATGGTCCTAATATCGGCACCACTCATCTCTTCTGCCTGGACCGATTATCCATTCTGAAGAGGGAGGGGCTGTCGAGATTGACAGGAGGCCCTTGCAGCTGGTTGGCTGCACAGGCCTCTTGTCAAATGCAGCAGGAGGCCCATGCAGTTAAGCGATAATACAATAAATATATTATTTTGAACCTGTACCTCCAGCTCTTGGAAGGAGTTTCCCCATATTCATAACTCCATAACTATGGGCAAGTCTATCAGTAATACAGTAATGATAACCCTACATCTCTTCTAGAATGCAGAGCCTTTATTACTGCTGTACTTGAGATAACAATGGAGTAAGAGAGATAAAGAAATGGGACCGGATTCACAGTTGCGTGTGTATAAGTACGCAAATATACGCACCTACATTGCACCCATGACACTGCACTTGCACAGGCGGATTTTTGGTGACTTAGTCCATAGGGCAACCTTAACTCTACTTGTGTAGTTATGTGCGTTTTTATCTAAACTCTTTGGAATATTGATGTAGATCCAGATCTCTGCTTGTAATCCGTTTCCTAGCATAGCGTATTTACGCGAGCGTACCTTCTAGGCACTCCCCTTGCATGGACGTACTTTGTCTGCTTCATGCTTTCCAAACCCTACCTTAACTTTTGGCAGCATAACCGCTCACGTCCGTACACGTACATATAGCCCGCGCATTGTTACACCGCTAAGCATGCCCATTCTGTACGATTTAAATGCAAACCCCCGCCTACATTGCGTAATTGCATCGTACTTACGGCTATCGTAATATAGGCACGCCCCCTTGAACGTTTTTACGCTACTGTTACGTGAAAGGCCCTTACGCTCAGAGTTACGTTGCGTTACATAGCGTATCTGCCGCGCGCATGCTCAGTACATACAAATAAGCGTTTTTAAGTCTCCCCCAGGTGTAAATACGCCGGAAAACGTTGTTCTGGATCTGCCCCATTGATGATAAGTCTATAATAATTTGAAATGCTTTATTCTATATAAACTTGACTTGAGTGCACGGATTCTTTGCTGTCCAGCTGAGTAAACAGATTAATGTGAATCAATATGACTTCCAGGACACACAATGGTTAGAGGTTATCAACTAAACTTCTTCCACAACGAAATCCGGCCAGACTATGTACTGTCAGCATATCAGGGAAACATGGCTAATTTATGGTTTACCTTAAAACCAGCAATTACTTATGAAAAACATTTGCACGTGTGGGAATAACACAAGATAGCATTGGCAAAGAATAATCTTCTATCATTCTTTAAAATGATTTTATGATCATCAAAAGTATTTTTAATACTAAAAAAATTATGTTACAAGCTTTCTATGACACAGAAATCCTTAAATTAGATTTTGCTTAATTTTTGGTAAAATGATAATCTATGCGTCTTCCCATACAGAAAACAAAACTTTCCTTTTTACTTAAGAAAAGCATAGCATATGGAGGTCCACCATACATGTACATTTAAATAAAGTTCATTGTCCTTTTGTCAATTGTTCACTTTAAATAATGAAATGGAAAATAAGGGCTAAAAGCTGGCCATACACTAGAGTACTCTAGTTAGTGGCTAGGATCATTTTAAAACATCGATTAAATGCACCAGAAACGCTCTGGTATGATTATTGGATCTTTTATCCTGCTTGAATTAAATTGGACACTGGCGCCCGATAATTTATGGGAGCCAATCAGCTTACTGAATGACTCCCTATTCTTTTAGCGCTCCCTCCCTCCACAGTGCAGCAGAACTATGTATTATGCTGCTCTGACGCCTTTAAAGTATACTTCAAAGGTGTCAGAGCCGCATCAGTCATAGATCTGCAGCAGCCAGTGCAGGGAGTAGTAGAGACAGGGATCAGCTGAAGCCGCTATACACACAGCACAGCTTCGGCTGATCCCTGTCTCTACTACTCCATGCACTGGCTGCTGCAGATCTATGTATTATGCTGCTGCGACACCTTTGAAGTATACTTTAAAGGTGACAGAGCAGCATAGTACATATAGTAGAGAGTGCTGCCCCCCCCCCTTCTTCTGCTAGGATTATCGGTCCCAGCAGGAGAAGTGTATGGCGCGGAATTGTGTATGGCGGGAAATCGTCTCGTTCATTGGGTCACCCCCTGCTGAGATTGATAATCGTCCCAGGGTATGGCCAGCTTAAGGTTGGAGCAAACAGGTGAAAACATTCTATAATTTGTTATCAATATATCCTATTTTATTTTTTAATTAAGCAGACACTGGATATAATCCAGGGTTGCCGACTTTTAAAAGCCATAGATGCATGCAGGGGGCGGGGCTTAACAGCGAGATTTATGCAAATCTCGTCATTAAGCCCCATCCCTTGACTATCTGTAAGGATATAATCAAATATTATGTGTACAAATTAAATATCTGTATATAGAGTGACCTCTGTGTGGCCAGGGTCTGGTGATTCAGGGAAATACCTTGAATGTAGTGGGGCAGAACAAGGTGGTCAGGTTGGGGCCCTGTTGTAAATGGATCAGTTTATTAGGGGGGGTCAAAAAAGCTAGATTTCTGAAGATCCTCTCCAGACCCCAAACTGTCATGTGTCACAAAGGTGGGGGCTGTCTGGAGAGGAGCAGGTTTTGGTCTTTAAAAACGTGTGTATGATACATACACAGGGTTCTCTTCATGAGATCTTCTGGACGGAAGGAAGTGTTCCATATTCCCCAGTAATCTGCTAATCTCAGGCAGGGAAGGTTGCGTGTAAGATTTTCTGTGTTTTCACCTGTTTTTTTTATAAGAATCTGTTGTGCATATTGTATGTCTATTTTGTTATTCTCTGTAACTAAGCATTGTGATTATTATGATATTAAATATCACTTAATAAATTCATGTCTCTGTGTTCTTACGGATTCACGTGTCAGACCAGATCGGTTATTAAACGCTACTGACGGGTAACAGAAGAGGTCATTCTGGGTTGATGATAATTCTGGTAAAGCATAACTGTGTTTGATTTGGGTAAAGGAGAACCGAAGGCCTCCTGTGAATAGCCTTGGTGGTGGCAGTTCATTGGTAATAAGTCATATTTGGGGTGGGAGAAGGGGCATTAGTCATTGTAGAACAGACCAGGTGGCTGTTGTGATTAACCCCTTGAGCCCCAGATAAGTCACGAAAGCCTCAGGTGAGGTCAGGGTCGTGACACTATCAATTACCCCTTTCAGGGGTTTCATAGGGATGGGGGTGGGGCTTGCTGATGCAGTTTGCGTCATCAAGTCCCTCCCTGTCCCTAGCAACTCTAGAAAACTAGTGTTGCCAGGCTGGGGGGGCAGGACTTGAGGTTGTAGTTTAATGGAAACCACGAGCCTCAAGTCCCTTGTGGGAGATTTGCTGGCTCTCCCAGGATACCAGGAGAACTCCCCGAATTTCGTGAGTCTCCCGGAATGTCGGCAACTATGATATAATCCGTTTCTTTCAGATTGCACGCAGTACATGCATACATCAAGTCTTTCAGTGTGAAATGCATTCTCTGTCAGGAGAGAAAATTCCCTTTGCAATGCAGCTATAGGAGGAAACAAGCCTGGACCTGCTATGAAATGATTTGTTTACATAAATCCTGTCAGCTGAGAGCCTCAGCGGCTGTCCAACGCCCAGTGCTGTGCAAATGTCTAGGAGGCAATGCCTCACCTGCTATTCCAGGACAATGCCAGGGAGTGGTATCGTGCAAGAGGATTCTCAGGTAAAAAGACTTTTACATGTGCAGACAAATGCCACCACATATTATAGATTTCTATTAATATCTGAGGAGATCGGCGGGTTGGAGTTATAATAACTTCTAAATGAGTCACAGGGAATAAGAAAACAAAAAAACTAAACTTTCATAATCAAAAATACAATCAAGACTATGGTCCGGATTCACGGTTACGCAATTTTTATCTTACGTAAGTTGCCTAAAGACCACGCTTACGCAATCTACGTACAGAAATGGTACGTAGAAAGCGTAAATAAGCTACGACGCATGAGTAGTAGCTCGATTCTTAAAACAACGTACGTAAGACAAAAACGACATAACTGTGAATTCGGACCGAGGTTATTATTTGATGCAGGAGTGTTGGGACTTATGAAAAGCAGCTTCACTGGCACCTGAATTGTACCATTTAATTCTTCTCAGGTTTATGACCAAACTCATCACTAACGTGTGCTTGGGCCTTGTGTGACTTGCCACTCCGACGGTCTGAATGTCGACAGCTAACATGTGGCATTAAAACGTCAAGAGTGTTAACTGAACTGTTTTTACTGTCACAACTGCCTAACAGAATATTATAATGGTGACTGTAATGTAATTTGTTCAGCATTATAAGGATCCTGACCAGAACCTTAATTCTGGGTTCCGTTTAACATTGTGAACAGCCATTTTTGACTTGCACACATCCGACAGCTGTGTGTATTTTAGAAAATGGCCACATTGCGAAATTCACCGCACACACAACACATATACACATACGCGGCAGGGGGCCCTCACAAACTTGACCAGGGGCCCCACAAACCTATTCCAGACCTGCTGAGGAGGGAGGTGTTGCTGGGATTGGCAGAAGTTCCTCACAGCTGATTCGCTGGTTGACTGAGAAATGGAGTATAGCGATAATATAGTAATAAAAGTCACGCATGTCAGAGAGACGTTCTGGGATGATAATAAGAGGTTTCATAAATCCATTAGCACCAAACACAAATTATTTTTGACCTCATCCACGATAATAGTAGGATCAGCCTGATAATCGCTCTAGTGTGCGGTCAACTTAGGAGACAAAGGTACTTGGGATTTTTTGGAGATGCAGTAACTTTCTTCCTAATCCTTTCTGATATATGGATTATTACTGAGATGAGGGAGCCTCAATTTAAAAAAATAAAAATAAAACAAATAACTAAGTCAAAACCGTGTATTACTCAGTGCTACTGATCTGCCTTTTTAGGAATGATGAAGGAAAGAAGGTAAAGAATGCAGCCAGGAAGATGAGAAGAAGGTACTGGAAGAAAGAGAGGAATAAGGAAGAAGCGCACACAGGAAGGAAGACAGAGCTGTAGGAAGTGTGTGCAACAATGGAAAAAACAGTGTTAAACTTTAAACTTTGCAAGCATGGAATTCGAAGCCTTTTGGCTATATATACATGCAGTTAATGTGCCAACAACAGTAAATGACAATGAAGTCATTACATGAAACCACTGTGAGCTTAGAACGATACCAGTCTGCTTATTGTATACAGATCATCATCAGGGATACTCCCTGTATAGATTTACACAAAACACATCCTGGCAAACAAGAGCTAACACACAATTCCATACACGTGTGTGCTCAGATTACCTCTACTTACAACACATGTCCTAGGAACTCTGGATGCAAAATACACAAGCAAAAATAGATGGAAAATGCACAAGCTTTCTGTGTTTGTTGTGGGGGAACATTTTCTGGTACACACTACACTTCCTGTAAATTTATTGAAGATTATTAAAAGCTGTTTCACACCTCTATTTACTCATGTAACAGCACAAAACATTTGCACACTGGTAATTCTAGCTCTAGATGATGTAGCATGAACAGTCTCTGAAGTCTACAGAAAGAAACCAAGTTGCTATATTTATTTTACAAATGTCCGACATCAATACAACAAATGAAGGGACACATATTACACCACAAAAACACTTTCACTGGATGCATCCTATTAACGTTCACTGGGGTAAGAATATATCCCTCTAGGAAAGCTTAAATGGGTAATTAGAAGCAAGCCTTCCACACTTGGAAAAAGATGAAGAGCAAGGGCTTGTGAACCCTTCAGTTGTCATCAACTGAGTATTTTTGTAATAATAATAATGATAATAACAGAGGACCTCGAAGACAACGCCATCATGATAAAAGTTTAGTTATCCTGCAAAAACACTAAAGAAGCTGGGAACAAACTTTCCAACCAATCCGACCTTTGACCACCCTGTTGGACAGACATTGGGTAAAGCCGAGTACTTTCGGTAATGATAACAATATCCTTACCAAGTTATCCTACGGTTGAAGTCCCAATCAGCTGCCCCATGCATCTATACACACTTGAAAGATTTGAAACTGAATCTTTCCCATAACCCCCTGCTGCAATGATATGCCTGCCCACAGTGGCGGGACTGCAGCAGGAAGAATGAGAATCATCTGAGACAGGTAAGAATCGGGGCATTGTTTAATTGCATCTTTTGGAAAGTTTAAAAGATGCAATCAATCAATGTTTTGTAATTTGCAACGATCAGGAATGATCGCTGCAGAGAACACACTGAAACAATATTGTTCCAAACACTTGATTATTGAGTAATTGCAACGATAATTGTTTGAAAAAGCCACAGTGTGTACCAAGATTAAGGGAGTGCGCTCACGCAACGCTTATAACTGATTCTAGTGCCCTGCTCAAGTCAAGTGTGTGTTAAACTTGCTTAAAAACCAAGTGACTCCAATTCTTCGAATCTGACGCAACGAAGATTGGAAAATAATACAATAATGCGACTGTTTAATGCAGATCATTTAATGCAGATGCCGGTTGGAGATCTGCTGTAGAACTGGACAAGGAAGTATTATGTGATGTATCTGCGACCTTGGTCTGGAGTTAGATTCAAAGAGGATTGGACAAGAGTGTACCTAGCTTAAGAGTTCCAAGAGGTTGCAAGTAGCCTTTAAGCTAGTGGGCACCATAGCCATGGCACCACAAGGAGCTACCAAATTCTTGGGTTATAGCATGGGTAAAGTGGGAAGAAAACCAAACATTTCTAAAAAGAACATCCTAGTCTTTTCAAATTTGTCCAAGACACTTGATAATCCCAGACGTTATTATTAAAAATTCTGGGGTTAATTAGAAAGTTGTTGTGTTAGAAAAAAATGAAACTCTACATTCCACCAAGAAGCCGCATCTAGAAGAGGGATAGTGCTGGGAGTGTCCTAATTCCAATGCTGAAGAGAGCATGATTTCTATATGATATCAACAAATTCTTCAGTTTCTGTCTGCGAGCTGACGTGTAGAAGAATGTCAGACATGCAGACTGACAAAAACTTCAATATTTGAAATAGTCAATACAATTTCAACCTTAAAATTCAAAATGATATAAAAATGAATCATATGAATCATAAAATGAATCATATTATGCTGATTATGAAGGTTTTATAAGCAGTTCTGTGAGGAGAATCTCAAAGTACAATAGTGTGCTATAAATACATAGGACCAGATCCACAATTTCAAGAAGGAGTTTTCCTATTGACAGTATTGGAATATGCAGGCATTTTGGTACACAGAACACATTTTTGACTGCGCCTCTGGATTACATCGTGGTCACTATTTCATACAGCATATGCCTATCAATCTGCACTAACCAATCCAAATGTATTCTGACCCATTCACACTTAAGCAGAGTGACACTTCCAACAAAGGGGCAGGATTGCTCTTAAGGTATATAGATACAGATTTCCATCGGAAAGGCTGCCAGGACAGAAGCCTGGATCCTGAGAATTCACATCCGTACTGGAAGCCTTTTAGGAACGCATGCGCTTTACTGAAGTACGACTCACATGTCTTAAATCTAGATCTGATCCTTTAAGTGAAGATGATGCAGAAGTCTTAAGGTAGTGGGGGAGCCATCGGATCTGCATACAAGCAAGAGCAGTGGCCTCCCTTCACCTGTCACCCTCACAAGCCTGAATCCAGTGGTCCAATAGTCTTGATTTTATTCACTTTTCTAATAGTAATATTTCTACTATAACAAGTGGTCATCTTACAGTGCTCAGCACGTCATGTGACTGCAGAGGGGTGTGGCAATCAGGAGAGTATTTTACAAAGCAGACTGAACTCAGCTGCCATTAGACTTTACCCAGAACACCATATTAGGAAAGCTAGTCCAGAGGGACTATTCACGATATTAGCAATATAAATAGGAGTATTCCTGATCCTGCTACTAGAGACAATTGAGCCATACTACGCATGCTTAGGTCACTTATGAAATATTTGTACCAGTTTGGTACAGGGATTGTTCCTGTGCTGTCTTTAAAGACACGGAGTAGTTTAGTTAGAAAGAGGTGGCCTAATGCCGCCTCAGGGAGTGTTTAGGTAGAAGTGGGAGGGGGGAGGGAATTAGATTAGCCGGGGATCCAGGGGGAAAGGTGGGGAAAGGTGGGGAAAGGCAATGTCCGTGTGTAGTTTCCTTCTTTTTTTTTTTTTTTTTTTTTTTTTATGATTTTTATTACACTTTTCAATGTCAGCAATAATCATTTCAGCATAAACATATTCTACAGATATTGCCAGTGAATAACATACAGAAATGAATCAGTGCACTACAGTGCATTATAACCTATATAGTCAGTTACATTCTCATCATATTAAATATATTGCCATAGCAGCACCAGTTCAAGAATTCACAAGTCATCAAGGGTTACATAGATCAACTGAGTTTATACACTCTTTGGTTTATATATCCAGCATTATCATTATCAAATCAGGTACCCTCTGCTAAGGAGCTCCCATAATGGACTGAGTTCAGCCAGTCATCCCACACTTTATGAAATTTCTGAAGGGATCCTCTACTTTCATACGTAAATTGCTCATGAGCCAGAGATGTGTTCACTAGCCGGATCCAGTCACCAACCAGCGGAGAAGCAGAGGTGCACTAGGTCCTTGCAATGCAGACCGTAGCCCTTTATCTGAACTGGGGACTGAAGAAGTATGTAGAGTAATTTGGGCTGGACAATCATTTTTAGGAGATTAACCCGACCCATTACAGTAAGGGGCAGTCCACTCCATACCTTCATCCTGACTTCCAACTTAGCAATAAGGGGTGTCAAATTAAGGGAGGAGAACTCACACATATCATTAGATATGAGAATACCTAGGTACTTAAACTGGGAGGTCCACTTCAGAGGACAGGCCGCTAAAGGAGATCCTGGGACCCCACCTCTCATGGGCATTAAATAGGATTTACCCCAGTTAATCAGGAGACCGGAGAATATCCCAAACCTATTTACCAAATGGAGTAAAGCCTCAATAGATCCCTGAGTGTCCGCAAGAAACAGCAAAAGATCATCCGCATAGAGGGCAACCTTTTCCTCCTCCCCCCTACAACAATTCCCCTAAGCGTAGTTTCCTTCTTAAGAAGGAAACAACGCATGGTTAGTCATGGTAGCCCTCTGGCACTCGTAAGTGAACGGGGAGAGGGGGCAGGATGGGTGAATTGGTGTGGATATGGCCCAATGTGTGTACAGGAAAGTATGCCATACTACAGAATCACTGTCTGCAGCACACCCTGTGCCCATAGTGAATGCTAGGAGTATCCACACCTGCATCGTCCCTTCTGCCTTCACATAATGCCAACATGAGTGCTGATTAAGTAGCAAACATCCTGATAGATTTCCATTTTATGTCAAATCCAAATTTCCAAAAGGATTTGATTTGTAGAAGGTCAGCTATGAAAAGTGTATTGTATGTCCATAGTCATGTTCTCAAAAAAAAAACACTGTTCAGACACACTTTAGGTCTACTTATAAGGTGCGCAGAATAAACAAAGCCATATGAACACAAGCAAACAAACCTACACACAACACGTCAGATGGATATATCTGCACAGCTGCATGACCAAGTGGACAGGCGAAATGACACAAGAGATGTGCTGTATAATACGTCATTTTTCAGCCTCATCTACACACACTTAGAAGACTGTAGAGTAGAGGCACTTGGGTCCAAGGGTATGGCGGAATAATTAAACGAATGTGTGTCTCAGACTTGTGTTAACACTTCCTGTAAGGAAACCACTAGCATGCACGACACAGAGGATAACGAAACAGCATCGGAACTGCATATTAACCATTGACAGGGAATTGCACAGTGAGTGTAAGTGGGAACTCACCGGGCTCCAGCTTTATAATCTTCACTGCAGCCAGCTCTCCTGTCTGAATGTTCCTGGCCTGTAGAGAAACACACAACACAATTATTAGCAGAACTTTGCCTTAAAGTTAAAGGGATACTGCATAGATCGCTGTAAAAGTGAATGTTTATTATACATATATAACTAAAGTTTGTATGCTCTTTATGGGATACAACAGAATTGTGTACAGTGAGAGGACTGAACAGATATGTCTAAGGCAGGGTGCTTGACAAATACAGGTCACTATGGTCATTAGAAACAACATATATTTTTGGCAAATAATTTGGACAATCGGGTGAGGGTGTTATTAATTCCTAAAAATCCTGTCAGGTCCTGGTTTAAGGGTTTACAAGGGCATGACAATCTCATACCCTCCAACATGACCCATTCCATTAGGTACAAAACACTCTGCTCCTCGGTTTCCAACTGTCAGTTACTATGGTCACCACCTTTGTTTGAGAGGCAAATAGTTTTTTAAATATCAGTTCATTCTTATCAAATGTATTGTACACCTGGCAGTGGCTGTTCCTATTTGATGTACTGATCTCTCGCCCTTTGTGTCTTCTATCGTTAAAAATAAAAGTCAGAGAAGATAAAAACTCATTGGAGTCTTGGGGATCTCCATAAGAGTTGAGCTGTTAGTTTAGAAAGATATTTGATATGTGACCCACAATTGGGACTCTAAAGTTTAGAGTTAGGACCATCTAACAGAGAAGCCTTGTAAGTGGCAGATGGCTTATCACGTATCTGCAGATATTTGTTACTAATTCTTTAGAAGATCATGATTAGTAACTGAGTAATGGCTAGAGTGCCAGGCCGTGTGTGTGTGGGTGTGTGTGTGTGTTTATATATTTATTTTTTATTATTTATAAATGACAATATTAGGCAAAATTAAAATTTTCAACACAGTATCTGTTTTTTTTAATTGATAGATTTCTTAGGAACAGAATAGTTTAAGCTTTTTTATTCATTTACAATGGGGAGTGTACATAAACAGACCTAATTTATTCAATTGCAACTGAATGCATGTGGATGGAAATGGTGAACTCTCCTCCTAGTGTGAAAGTAATAGGTTTTGTCTCGAAAAAGATAACAATCCTCTCAAGCATTCGACCTCTTCCAATTCAGAGAATTGTACAGCTGCACTTGAACACAAACACCATGTCAGCTTAACATTTCAACACTCAGCTTAATAGGTTCCTCTCCGGCTGAGAGGCAGAACACACAATACAAAAGATTACTTTGTGTAGGTTCCAACTAGCATGTTCTGGGTAAAATGCCTTATTATGCCCTATGGAAAGAAGCCAGGAGAATCAGCCACCATCTCTTCCTCGATGTTATCAGATATATAATGAGGGAATTCTCTTACATCACGTTTTACATATACATACACAATGGGATTAATAAAATAGGGATCATATCCCAGGGATGTGACAGAAATATCAGGGACACTCAGGTGTATGTCAGGAATATATGAGTAGTTAACATGTTTTCATTTTTTCAGTTGCTGTTTGTATGTCATAAATAATTACATACCCTCCAACAGAACCCATTTCATTAGGTACAAAATACTCTGGTTCTCAAGTTCCAACTGTCAGTTACTATGGTAACCGCTTTTTGTTGAAGTGGCAAGTAACTTTTAAAATATCAGTTAATTTATTTAAACCAGGTGAGTGACAGTTGGAAGCTCGGGAGCGGATTAAATTGTACCTAATGGAATGGGTCTGCAGTCTGTTAGTTTTGCAGGCCTATGCATATTGTGAAACAAGAAAGAACCACCATTCTCCAACAGCACAGGCAGCTGAAAACTGGCAAAGCATGATGGGACTAGTAGTTTCTCAACACCCAAAATGCCTGTTGCTGCTTCAGAGAAGAGAGAGAGCAAAAGATAGAGAGAGAGAAAGTGTGCTGCTTTCCCCCTTCCATTGTTCTGTTACGCAGAATCAGTCCATGGCATGCCCTATTCCATATATTACATTTTATTATTATTATTATTATAAACGTTTATTTATAAGGCGCCACAAAGGGTTTGAAGCCATACAGGTAAGGTACAAGCATAGACATGATGTGAATATTGAGTAAACACACATACGATATACAGGGTAGTACAAGTGAGCAAGACAAAAATACAAAACAATTCAAGTATCAATGCAGAGGGGCACAAATGAGACTGGAGGAGTTATAGGGCAAGAGGACAGAGGGCCCTGCCCTCAGAGCTTACAATCTACAAGAGTGAGAACTCAAGATATACCTAACATCTTGCGTTTGAGGCTTTATGGCTAAATTTTGCAACTGAATACTTTATTTATTTATCTATTAACAGGTTTTTATATAGTGCTTCAGATCACATAGCGCTTTACAGAGAGTATTTAACATTCACATCAGTCCCTGCTCCACTGGAGCTACATTCTCAGTTCAATAACACAGACATGCACTAAGGCTAATTAATTCAGCAGCCAATTAACCTACCGGCATGTTTTTGGAGTGTAGGAAGAAACTGGAGCACTCAGAGGAAACCCACACAGACATGGGGAGAACATACAAACTCCACAAAGATAAGGCCTAGTTCAAAAATTGAACCTCAGCGCTGTGAGACACAAGTTCTACTCACTGAGCCACCGTGCTGCAATGTTTCTTCCTTATCAGATATCAGACATAGAAAATGAAGAGGACTAAAGGTACCGACACCTAGCATTCACCACCTTCATTCAACATCTTTATCCCAATACATTAACCTATTCATTTATTGTAAGGTCCCTCTATAGCCTTGTTTGTGTTTTATATCTTCTAATGGGGAAATATTGCGTGGGAAGTCTATGGAGAAGTAACAAAACGTATTAGGGAACATGGAGTAATAGCACAGTTCTGTGGCCAGACAAATTATGTAAGATGACTTTGATATGATGCTATTGGGCAATATTGACGCCAATGTAGTTTTAGTAGGTAAATAAGCTTTATGCTTTGTAATGTGTACAGGGATCTAAATATTTGTACATTATATATGAGAAAATGAAGGCGTTAAAGAGTAACAATAATCTGGCTTCCCCCAAGATTCATCAATTAATTAGGCAAAAACAATTAAGCATGTTTATAATAATGAGATAGGAAAAGAGTAAATGTGCAAATGTCTGACAAGCAATATTATCTAAGATAATGCTTTTCCTCTGTTTCTTTCAAACCTTACTACTTTGAAGGCTGTGGTCAATTATATAATTTACAGTCATGTATTTACAAAGAGTCAATATAGTCTTTAGTGTATGATTAGAGTCTTACATATGAACATGCATAAAACATGAGATTCTCTGCAATGCAAAATATTATGGCGGGTACACATCTATACAATTATCGGACATATCACGACTGCACAAAGAAAGTGATGGCAGATAAGATCCACATGGCCCATCCAGTCTGCCCAGTTGTTTATTTAAAACTATACTGACCCTAATCCCTACTTAATTTAGTTTGAGATTTAGGATATCCTTATATTTATCCCAAGCATGTTTAAACTGTGCTACTGTGTTACCTCTACCACCTCAGATGGGAGGCTGTTCCACTAATCTACCACCCTTTCAGTCAAGTCATTTTTCCTGCACAGACCCTGTGGAATGATATTGCAAAAGTGTGTACATTCCAACCATCTTGATTTGTAACAATGAGAAAGGTTCCATCTCTATTTTTGAGGATTTTCATAAAACCAAAACTTTCGAACAAAGTGTGTGGTGTGCACGCAGGTACGACCGTCTGTCTGACCTTTCTGACAGACTCCTGTGCAGCATAGACATATCTGTACAGTGTGTACGGAGTCACAATTGTCTCAGCGGAAGCGTAGGAGAGATGATGGTCTCAGATTGCTGGTGAATTGGTATAATGTGTACACAGGCATCAGCATGTTTATCAGGACTTGCACTTGTCTGTGTGTACCCAGCTTTACAATTTAAAGGTTTAGCATTAAAATAAAAAGACGTTTATCAAGTACTCCGACACCCAGCTCAAAAAAGAGCAATGAGTAGCAAGCAGAGAGTATCTTGTGGACAGAGAATGCTTGATGTTTTCTTAGCAGATAGAAAATAGACCCAAGTTATTGATGGATGTTCCTGTATTCAACACATAAGGAAATCCCAAAAGTATACTGGAGGCAGAGGTGTGAAGTGGTAAAATAAGAAGATAATAGGGAATGGCTTTAAACAGACCACAGTTGACGATGTGAGTATGTAACAAATGCTTTGTAGATTAATCTAAAGATTTATAATTGTATCATAAAGGAAAGAGAGTAACCCACATGGTGATTGGATTAACATGACTACGAATTAGATTGATGTCATTGTGGTTAATGAAGGGGTCTTAGGTGAGCATATGATTATAGCAATAGAGATGGAATCCAGCACGACAAGGTCGAAAAAGCAAAATATTGTTTCCAGCCCAGACAAGTCACATGCAGAGAGATCAGATCCACTGCCAAGAATCCCCATGAAAAGAAAGCATGTCAGCAGCAAATGTAGTATAACAGGTCTCTGGGATTACACTTACAGGTAGCACTTTCCAGAACAATGCTACTTGTCACTACCCTCAAGTGTGATCTCTTGGAGGAATCCATTTACCCCATCTGTAGTTTAGCTCAGGCATACATTGTCCCCCATGCCCGGGTGTGAGACTGACAGCAAATCAAACAGATAGAAGCAGTGTAGAGACTAAACCCAGACACAGGTAGAGGTGTACTCAGTGACTTGTCTGTTCCTGCCTCTCCTACATACACAAGCGGAGAATGCAGCTATAACAACATTGGTAAGGGATATTTTCTTTGCATCGCATGCACATATTCCACATGTACACTCTGATCACTTATATCAACACAGGGGTCCTGCAGCTGCTAAACTCCAGCTCCCAGGATGTTCTATTAGGGTATGCGATGGTATAGCAAGATAAAGGTGTGTGTGGTGTGCACTCTATTCACTGGAAGGTGAACAACTTCAGAGTGAGATTACTAGGAGGACAGCGAGATTGAAGAGACTTTCCGGTAATTCACTAACCAACATCTTGGGGCTGATTCAGAGTCTCGCATCCGTGTGATTTTCACACGGATGCGATGCTTTTTGAAAGGTCTGCGCATGCGCTACATGCGGAAGGAAGTCGGATTGCTGGCGGATTTTATGGTATCCGCCCGCATCCGATTCCGACTGCAAAGGGGGTGTGCCAGGATATTTAAATGAGAAAATGTTCGGTTTTCTCATTTAAATATTCCCTG
>WWET01000145.1:264676-289354 GCA_011038615.1 Limnodynastes dumerilii | reverse complement strand
TCGGAGCCACTAAGGCTCCGACTACTTTTTACCAAGTCGGATGTGCCTTGCACATCCGACTACTACTCTGAACAGCACCTTACGTGCTATTCAGAGTGGGCTATAGGATGCACGGATGTGCATCCTTGAATAGCCCGTAGTCAAATGAGCATGTGCGGCATCGCATCGCACATGCTCGTAACTCTGAATCAGCCCCCTTGTCACAAAGCAATAATGATTTGAGTCCTGACCTGCTTAACGATCCCCCCCACCATGTACACAGTACTTTCTATTTTGGATAGTTTGGACCTTACGTGCTATTCAGAGTGGGCTATAGGATGCACGGATGTGCATCCTTGAATAGCCCGTAGTCAAATGAGCATGTGCGATTCCGCATCGCACATGCTCGTAACTCTGAATCAGCCCCCTTGTCACAAAGCAATAATGATTTGAGTCCTGACCTGCTTAACGATCCCCCCCACCATGTACACAGTACTTTCTATTTTACTGTGGATAGTTTGCAAACTGTCCCCATAAGCCTTAAGCAATATCAATGGGAATAGTTACAGTAAAGACTGCGTGTCAGTACACTCTGAAATTTTCTCCAAACATCAGGACATGGCAGAAATTAGGAGCTCCCAAAAATCATATCACAGAATGTGATGCAGTTTTTGCAGCATCGTGGGACAGTACACACGACAATCGTCAAACGACCCTCCAGCATATACTCAGCTTAAAGTTAATTGCACACCAATTGTCCGACCTCCAATAGTCTAGTTGGTCAGACACTGGATAAGAGTGTACACTCAACACAACTGTTCATTACATCCAATCCTGGTTGCCTGGTCAGGTCAAAAATTTTAAACCTGTTTAAAAATCAGCCAATTTTTATCCCAATTCTGATGTCATGCAGCACTGTCTATGAGGGCAGTCTGGTGAAGATTGTTTGAGCAAATCGTTACAGCAGATGCAGGTCGAAAAAGGTCTGCTGTAAAACTGAGCACATATATATCATAGATTGGGTGTTGTATCTGCAACCTTGGTCTGTTGTAGGATTGTGTAAACAGTCTGATCTGGAGTTGGATCTGAAGAGGATTGCACTGGGGTGTGCCTAGCTTAAAGCAGGGCACACGCTGGGTCTTTTTCTGCAGATTTTTGTGAAAATCACATGATAAACCACAGTTTAAGCAGGCATTTTACCAGTGTGTGCTGTCTAATGTTGCTCCAGAATTGTTTGAAACAGGTCATATAATTAGATTTTTAGAATTTTTGTGCTCGACGATGCCGATGTCTAACAGGATAGTAGCAGAACTGCATGATGGGAAGAAATGAAGAACGATCCAGCGTGGTGGTGGTGGTGGGGTGGGTGTTTAGTGTGTACTCTGAAATGCAGGGCACATAGTAGTGTGCTGTAACAGTAATGATGTCCAATCATAACTATTATTTCTCAGTGAGTGCCCTGCTTAACAGTATTGTACTTCTAATATTCACAGTTAGGGGCTGATTCAGAGTTTGGGAGTAAGGGTAAAATAGGTGCAAGTGCAAAGCTCGGCTAAACCATTTTGCAATGTGATGGGGGGGATAATTCATTTTAATTTTTTTTTGCATGCAGGAAAAATGCTTTTGCACATAGAACTTAAATACTGCATAGTTTTATGTTTAATTTGTACATTATTAAAGTTAAGCTAGGAAAGTTCACCTTTCAATTATAATGTTGTTTTTACTATTTAAATTTGCCTCCTTGCAGTTTAACATGGCAATGCTCAGGTCTACACTTATACCTAAAAAAAAAGGTGTAAGTGCAACTCTGAATCAGCCCCTTACTGTCGCATAGTGATGTTTATTTAATTCTACAAATTTATTTTCAATGACCACTTAACGGAACATATTAAAAGCTAATTATCCCTAATATTCTGTGTGGCTCATAGTAGTATTCCATAGCCTGGGCTATGTTACAGGTGCCAATTAAGGAACAATTAACTGAATGATTTGTGCCTGCAACCTCTTATTCACATGCAACAAATAGTTTTTGCATGTGAAGCCTGTGCTTTCCTCATTCTTGTTCCTCTCACCTACTTTCTCCTTTACTGGCCAATATGTATTTATATTTTTTAAACAAGTACATTCCTTTCAATGGAATGAAAGGGAGTTTTAATGCCGTTTGAAAACGTATTGGCATTATAAGACATGGAAGAGACAGACATAATAAATATATGAAAAATGTAATGTGCAGTTATTATTTGTAGTATTGAAATCTTTCTGCATCCAAATTTTCTGAACATTTGATCAGGAAAACCCTTCGCAATGAGCATCTTAATAGCTGACGAGTTTGCCATTTACCCTTAAGTGGTTGGCACTGAAACCTCAGCTGGCTCTGGAAGTGTCCTGCAGGAAGTTCCCCCAGTTGTGTGTCAGGACACTTTGGCATTTGGCTCTCGGTGGAATCTCAGCTGCTTATGGATTAGGGTGAGGGAATGACTCCGACAGAGATCCTGTCACTGTAATGCAATAGTCCTGCCAATATCTTTCTACCATATCACACTACAGGAAAACATTTCACATGAAAATACAAGAGCTAAACGGAACGTCAGCAATGTATAGACCCATGCATATTCATGGATATTTAGCTATTTTTTCAGTCACCACACACACTATTGAGCTCGCTGCTAAAAATAAAGAATTACAGGATTAAATATGGGCTCAGTCCTCAAAAAAGCTCCTTATACAGTCTGCAGACAACCAATATGTTTTTAATAGTTCCTGAAATATTGCATACTCTCCAACGTAACCCATTCCATTAGGTACAAAATACTCTGCTCCTCAGATTCCACCTGTCAGTTACTATGGTAACCACCTTTGTTGAAGAGGCAACTAGTTTTTGAAATATCAGTTAATTCATTTAAACCAGGTGAGTGACAGTAATTGTACCTAATGGAATGGGTCATGTTGGAGGGTCTGATATTGGCAATGTCAAACAATGATCAGCATCTGCACCAGAAATGTGTCAATCCAATGCACATACTCCCCTTGAAAGTAGGAAAGTTGCACCCCTCACATTGCAACCTAGTTTCTCTAAAGCCTGGCTAACCTGTGGCTTTCCAGGTGTTGTAAAACTACAATTCCCAGCATGCTTTGACAGGGATCAGCTTTGACTATGTCAAAGTTAAAGCAGGCTGAGACTTAATAACACCTGGAGAGAGACAGGCTTGGGGCCAGATTTACTAAACTGCGGGTTTGGAAAAGTGGAGATGTTGCCCATATCAACCAATCAGATTCTAGTTGACATTTTCTAGTATCCAATAGGAAATTGAGAGCTAGAATCTGATTGGTTGCTATGGGTAACGTAACATCTCCACTTTTCCTTTCCTGCAGCTTAGTAAATTCCTGGTCTAGGTGCAGGCTTGCACTATTTTGTGTTGTAGCTCATTACTCAGTGTTTACAAGTTGTTTATCTCTATTAGTGTTACCCTGTGGTATATACTGTAAGGAAGGAGATAAGACATACAGATAGGAAACAGAGGAATCATAAAAAGTTTGCTGTAAATTCAGTGTATATAATACTAAGGTGTTTCACTGTACACTCATGTCTAATATGAACAAAAAACCCCTTTAGACATCAGATATTTTAAAAACAACATGTTGAGGTAACAGCAATGTTTTAAAGACATAGCTTCCCTTTATTTAAGAACCATTCCTCAGAATAAACAAAAGGTAAACAGCACATGGAATGCAGTGGAGACTGCATATATAAGTACCAGTCTGTGACTCCCATCAATAGAGGGTCAAGGGAGGAGGAGTCTCCCCATTGTCAGTAGGACAGAGGACAGTGTGTTAGTCAGTCAGTAGAGAATGCACTGCCAGGATGGCTGTATACTGACAGTCACTGTGCAGGGCTGGCTTATTCTACACAGATCCCACTCACTGTGCACACAAACAATCTGCATCTTATTAGCACAAGAGATTCCTATCCCATAACTCTTTGCAGATGTGGCATATGTGCCAACATCTCACAGCCATTGTCTGACACCACTACTGCAGCAAACAGGGAGATACTTTTACTATATCAAATCTAAACATTATGGCCCGTATTCAGAGTATCAGACATATAACATACATGTTGGTGTTTAGTAGTAAAAATCGCTAAACACCAGACGTATATGTTATACGTCCGGTACTCTGAATACGGGCCTATAGGTGTGGCCTATTTTATATTGAGCATACAGGGGCTGATGTAAAGTTAGGAATAACTGCAGAAAGCTGGAAAAAAACATGTTGTAACATCAAGGGTGCAAGACTTAAATACTTATCACTTATACTTATCAGTTCTATTTTTAAGCTCTGGGCCGCATTCAGAGATCCGTTATATAAAAGTACGCAATTATACGCACGCATGTAGTAAGGCCACACCCATGACACTGCCCTCCCTTTGACTTACCATAGGGCACCCTTATGTCTACGTGTGTAGTTACAGGCGTACGTGAAGGTACGAACATGCGTATCTAACCGCGCCCCCAAATGCCCATTTAAATGCACCCCCCACCCTGTCTCACTTAACTTTTCAGGTACGTATTTCAACCCCGTCCCTCCGTACGTATGTCCCCAAGTGCGATTCATGTGTCCGTGCCTAAAGCACTTACGTGCGTATATTCTACATAACTTATGTAAATAAAGTTACTACGCATGCGCAGTTCATCCAATCCTCAAAATACACGCAAGTCCACGTGAAAACGGACCAGTGCATACAGTCCTCTAACTCTAGAGTTAAGCGACAAAATATCACCTCTTAAATTTGCTCCTGATGGTGTTCAACATGGTGTCCAGGTGCAAATTTGCTTTTTTTGTGGTTACTCTGGATCAGCAGCACAGGTGTATATTCTGTAGCTATAGGACTAGCTGGAAAACCATGGAATTACTCATTGTGCTCAATGATTAGCAACGTTACCGTGATAAAGCCTCGCTAAACTACAAACCGTGTGTCGGCCTATCCATAACTCAGCCAAATACACGGTATCAGTAAAGGCTGAGCTAATCATTGTTTTGTAGTAAGCAGTGGAGCGTGCTGGGCATATTTCTAACCAGCTTCCTCCTAATCCCTGACTAATTATATAGAGAACAGCTTTATGCGACTACACAGGCTGTTCACTGTGCCAAGTCTCTGCTAGCATTCACACTGGACAGTACCGAGCCACAAAACAAGCAGTGTCATACAGAATAAAAGATGTCAATGTGGATAACCTATTTGCGCTGCAAAACGCAGCTATAAATAGTGTCCAGGAGGCTCCGAACCTCCGAACTAAAGGATGAAAAAATGGGGTATGAACACTAAAAGCAGCGCTGTTAAACTAGAAACAGAGTGAATAGAAACTCTAAGGGGCTGATTCTATACCCTGTGAAGACAGGATTAGGTACTAAGTGCAACTACTTTTATCTATTACAGTAGCTGAAAACCACAGATTTTATCTCGTACCTCTATGGGCTGCAAGATAAAATCTGTGATTTAGATTTGCGCAATGTGCCGTTCCGAACGCCCATTGTGGGGAATGCAATAAGCCCCGTTGTGTTCCCAATCAATAATAAACAGTGAAATAGGTCTGAGAATCTTGAATCTACTTCACTAATATCGCTTTCACATCACCACCCTCGAAAAACCTTGGATTTTCAATCCGAGTTATGGCTGGGTGAACAGTCATGTAAAAAAAAAAAGTCTTTAAGTCCAGTTATAACCCGGGAAATTTCTGAGTTGACCGCTTCACATCTACCATTCATTTCCCATGTCTGCACTTGCCATCAACTGTCAATCATCCAAAAGAGGAGCTTTCATTGGCTGGAAAAAATGAAGTCATTTAAAGGGGACTTTTTGCACATAATAATGATGTCACATGTCATGAAAATTGTTTACACAAGGCCTTAAGTTTAATGACCACTTGTTGCTGACTTTTAATGATGTCCCTTTTCTCCAGCATTTTTGAAATGTTGATATAAATATGTGCATCCTTAACGGTGTCACATATCTGTGTCTTTATTTCCTCCTCTCCTCTAATGGCAAGCAGCTCTCACCTCATCATCTCTCCAGTGCGCCATGATGTCTGAAAATGCTGGGGCAGTATTTAATGACATCATTCTCCAGAGCTGTTATCCTTCCAATTAGGTGTCCTTATGAGAGACCCGTGTTGAAAAATTTCACACGGGACCTTTCACACTGACACCATTCCTGTGTGAGATACGGGAAAAACCCTTCTTTTTCCCGGTTCCGAATGCCAAATCAAAGAAAATGGGATGTTTTACATCACCACCAAATACCCGGGATTTAGTGTTGATATGAAAGGAATTTAAATGATACTCTAATATTTAATTTAAATTGTGGATTTGTACTTTGCATAATCAATTGCTCTATTTCAAGTTTACAGTGCTGTTATTAGCGTCCATACCCCATTTTTTCAGTGTCATACAGGACTCATTCTCCCATCACAAACTCGTAATGTTATTTACTGCCTGTGTACTGCTAGTAAGGTCATATCCTCAGAGTCTAACTATTTAATGTGCGGATCTGTTAGTGTTTTATTCAATTACAATGGTGCATCTTCTAGATGAAAGGTCAAGAGTGCAGCAAGTTTAATGAGAAAAAAAATTGCATAAGCCTTCACAGACAGACAAAAAGGAGGTAGACAGTAACAGAAGTGTCATGGAAATAGCTAGTACTGAGGAGGAAAGGGATCTAAGAGTTGCTATTTCTGGTGACTAATGCTGGGTAAAAACGGGTTACAATTTTCCCGGCTCCCAGCAGGATAGCTGAGGAATCAAACATAGATGACTATGATTTGCTTTCCAAATATGCGCCGTACAGTGGGAACGTTTAACCAATAATATTACTGTAAAAATGCATTTCTTGACCACTTAATTGTCGTGGCAACTCAGTCCAGCCAATTGCATACTATACAATTATCAGGCTTATTATTGTATACAGTGTACGCAGATTTAAAAGCAAAGCAGTTGGGAAGAGGAGGTAGATGCTAGGTAGGTATAGAGGCAGGAAGGTAGTGCCACCACTATATATTGGTCATCTGCGAGCCTTCACCTAGAACAGTGTTGGCTAACCTGTGGCACTCCAGGTGTTGTGGAACTACAATTCCCAGCATGCTTTGTCAGGTATCCACTATGCTTTTGCAGTTAAGGCATGCTGGGACTCGTAGTTTCACAACACCTGGAGTGCCACAGGTTAGCCAACACTGACCTAGAAGATGGTGCTCAATTCAGCTCTCATATCTCCATGGATTCAAAAAAAAGACCATTACCTAGACACCTACAGAGTGTGACTTTCCAACTGCGACAGCCGAGTATGAAGGATGCACCAGGGCAGAGTTAGGAATATCCCATATAATAGTTGCAACCATCAAGGGGCCCCTTAATTGTAACAGATGTAAACTTCTAAGTTCTATGAAAATATAACTCCCAGAAAGAGATCTGGATGAATCTAACAGCAACAGAAGAGGGTCACCAGTACTAATAACAATGTTTACAACGGAGTTTACCGAAATAACCCCTTTGGGAAGGGGATGGGGTGGCAAACCATATTATCACAATCAATAAAGCACTGGAAAACACTAGACAGAACTTTATCACCTTGCCCTTCCCTTTGCACGTTCTTCATGATCCGACATGATCACCTCACACTTGTTACTTCTCAAAACAAAACTTTATTAAGCTTCTGAAATGCAAAGACTGTGGAGAATCTGCCTAGAGCAGTCATTTCACACACAGTCAGACTCTGGCACGCATTCTTACCTAATAACTCTAGCAGACCTCTGTACGCAACGTATACAATCTGCTTGAATATGGTACTGCGCAGTATAATTTTCCCCGCAAGTTAGCACAGCCGACCGATGCTGAGCTCTCGGTGAATCAGAGCACCCTGCATGCGTAGATAATAGGCATGGAGGGTAGCATAGGTATTTAAGTTGTACAGTAAGGGCTTAATGGTGAAGCCATTAAGTATAATTCAGTATTCCGTATATGGCGGATCCACTATCTTCACGTAGGAGAGCGGGGGGGGGGATGCCCTGCTCGCCTACACCCACGACTGTGGATCAGCAATTCCGTACGATAGCCACCGCAGCGGAGTCTACCATGCGGAATATATGGGTAAGTATGTATCCAGTCCTCTGTCCTTAAACCATCAGAACCCATAAATCAGCCATTTCAATGAATAAAAGACTTTGCTATGGATTTTTCATTGCTTTTGGACAGCACACGATGACAGCATTCAGATTGTGACATTCAAATACCAGGACAGTGAGGAAGTAGGACAAGGTGTTAAATTGAGTGTATGTGGTTAACGGCTGACATCTCAGCAGTACCCTGCAGGAGTTTGTTTATTAGGTTTGTGGTAAATCACGGGGTTTTGGACATTGACAACTCTAAAAATGTTCTCTGTATACTCAATCGTTTTTTTATTCTGTCTCTGTACAGCAGATGTCCTTTTCATTGGCTGATCAGAGGCAATGGATTCAAAATAACAGAATAGGGTAAGTGCCTGTATTTATTTAACCTGGGCACACAAACCTCCTCAGATCCAACTCCCAACCAGACTGTTTAGCCAACCCAAAAGGGAGACCAATTTTGCAGCCAACCATTCTTCCAACCATCCAATTTTACAGCAGATCTCAGACCTACATCTGCAGAAAGGATCTTGTCACAGTACACACTATTCCAATCTTTGCCAGACCGCCTGTCGCTCACACACAAAGGCGGTGCTACATGACATCAGAATGAGGAGAACATGGACAGCTTGAAGTATCTTAGTGTTTAGCCTGTCACTAGTAAGAAGCCAGAAGAAGAAGCCAGAAGAAGAAGCCAGAGAAATAGCAGACCCTCCAACATGACCCATTCCATTAGAAACAAAACGCTCTGCTCCTGAGCTTCCACCTGTCAGTTACTATGGTAACCACCTTTATTAAAGAGAAAAATGTTGTTTGTAGACATTAGTTAGTAGCAACCATTGGCATTACAGCTTTCATTAACAAACTTTCTAGAAAATGATAGCTGAAACCTGGTTACTTAGGATTTTTCCTCTTTAGGTCCAATAAATATAATCCTTATTATAATCAAAGGTAACAAATAACAGAGATACTGGAAAAAGATAACCACATGTGTGGGTATAGACAAGGAGTTTAGAATTACAGTTTTAGGGCCAGATTTACTAAACTGTGGGTTTGGAAAAGTGGAGATGTTGCCCATAGCAACCAGATTCTAGCGAACATTCTCTAGTATGTAAAAAGAAAGTGAGAGCTAGAATCTGATTGGTTGCTATGGGCAACATCTCCACTTTTCAAAAACCTGCAGCTTAGTAAATCTGGCCCCTGGTGTAAATAGTGTTAATGGTAGCTGCTCTCATAAGAAGCATATTCAGATGCAGTTACAGGAAGAAATTCCATTGATATTTTGGAAACAGGTGTGTGAATTTTGCACAAGGAAGTTTTTTGTTTGTTTTGTTTTTTTTGACACAGCATTTCACCCAGGAAAAACCCAGGTTGAAAAACCAGGGTTTTTCAAGGGTGGTGATGTGAAAGTGATATCAGTCTTTTCCTCACACAAACCTGCCATGGAATAATGATGTCTGGTCTGTGTAGCTCTGTTGAATGCAATTAAAAAGATCAAAGATAAGAAATGTCCATGCTTCATCGGGATCCAGGCTTCCGTGCTGGAAGACTTTCCGAAAATGGGGCAGGTCGAAGGGATGTATTTAAATTGTATAGCAAAAAGCTTGGTTAAGCCGGTGTGTACCATTTAAGTAAGGGTCCTGTGTTTGGAAGGCCTTACGTGCGCACAGTAATCCGCTTACGAAGCTGCGCTGCCGCTGTGGATAGAGGTCCGGATTCACAGTTACGTAGTTTTCGTCTTGCGTACGTTGTTTTAAGATTTGAGCCACTACGCATGGCTAATAGCTTATTTACGCTATCTACATACTATTTCTGTACGTAGATTGCGTAAGCGATTTAGACCGCGCTTACACAATCTACGTACAGAAATGGTATGTAGATAGCCTAAATAAGCTACTGCCCATGCGTAGTAGCTCAATTCTTAAAACAACGTACGCAAGACGAAAACTACGTAACGGTGAATCCGGACCGGAGTTCCAACTGCGGCAGAATTCAGGATCCAGTTGTTTTCGGCTTGTTTCCACATTGTGTTTGCTTTTTTTCCCGTATGCGTTGGTAATTAATATTTTCCAGCTCTGGAGCCATAGCGATCAGATCGACTAACTACTTATTTATCTATAACACCAATAAACATTATTTTACTGTGTTAACACACAGTATTGTGCACTCTATGAACTTAATAGTGACAGCATTGGAATGAGACACAGAGTGATGCAAGCTTGTGTTTTATCCCAGCTACGTCGTTTTGTAACTACACTCATTGCATGAAGTCATTCCATATCTCCCCCATCATCCCATTGATGGAAAAGCCACAGCCCAAAATCAGCTTTTATAGAAGTCTGGGCTGCAAAGTGCCTCTTATCTGTCATAGCTGGCAGGCACTGGTTACATGGTTACTACAGACACTGGCTACACAAGTCCGTGATTCATGTCACAACAATTAGATCAGTGAGTTTGCACATGTTTGTTCCAATTCCTTGCTCCCAACAGACGCTCCTAATCCTACTGTCAGGATTTATCTCTTGTATCAATACCTGTGAATATTGTAAGAAATCATTACTACCAGGCCGGACTTGTATTTGCAGCGCAGTGACCCTTAAAAGATATTATAACATTGAGTTTACTTTATGGTGCCCAGGGGAGAGCATGGACTATGAGAAAGCTATGAGGTTTTCCTGGTTCTCACATTTGTGATCTTGTAAATCCTAGCTGCAAGTCACACCCTGCCCTTAATAATTAGGTACACATGCCTTGCTAATAGTCCCCATCAACAAGCCACTGTAACAGGAGAGGATTATTATACAAGAAGTAGATTGACAAACAGGCTTGTGAAGAAATAAAGGCATTAAGGGATGGAGACCAAAAACAACCCCGCAGTCTACAAAAGGATGAGTCGTTAGCCGGCTTTGTAACACCCTCCTATAATAACTTGCCTCCATAGCAGGCAGTATTAACACAAAGGGGAACCATGCGATATATATGAAAAGAGATTACCAACAATATAAAGTCCCAGTGATCAGGATAATTCAGGTGTACGCACTGACATGATTAACCATCAAGGGGCCTGATTCAGACTTAAGATTGTTTTACATACACACGTGTACTTAAGTTACATCCTGCTAAGGATAATGCACTCCCCTCATATGTACGTAACTTAGGTGACTTACATGTTCAGAACCCTGCCTTAACTTTTCCTTGTGTACCTCTGGTCATACGTAATGCCTTGTCGTACGTAACAGCCTAACCCAGCCCATACTGAGTCATTTAAATGCCTCCCTCCCCCCACAACGCGTATATTCGGCTTGGATAGGGATGTCACGCCTGGAGTTACGTACGATCAGAGTTACGATGAGTAATATCTGCTGTGTGCATGCTGCATGCGTAAATTGGCTGTCGTTATTAAGTCTGGATCAGGCCCAAGGTGAGTCATTTTCAGTTCCCATAACCCTCTGCTCACAATTTCTATTTAATATGCACGCCTACAATTGACAGGAAGTAGAGGTAGAATCATTAGACGGTAGGTCAGGACCGCAGACACACTTCAAATTTAGAACGATATAATGGATTGGTAAAGTTAGGACATTGCAATCCAATTAATGATACAATGTACTTTGAAAAATTAGGAGTGTATGCATTGATAAGCTTCAAATGGGTGTAGGTCCTCGTGTCAAACGGCCCTATTTCAATAGGGCCATTCTCCCCCAGCCAGTTCCGATCCGGCTGAGATATCGATTGCTTATGCCTCAATGAGGTATAGCAATCGATCCCCAGAGCACTGAACACGGTGCTCCGATAGGTGAGTAAAAAAAAAAAACTATCCTTTCACTAATTCTAATTCTAATCCTAACCCTCCCTTCCCTGCAGCCTGACCCTAACCCTTCCTTCTCTATAGCCTAACCCTAAGACCCCCCCTCCCCTCAGCCTGACCCTAACCTTCCCCTTCTATAGTCCTAACCCTAACCCCCCCTATCTAAGAGCTTAACCCTATCCAATCCCCCCTCTAACACTAAAAGTCCCCGGAGAGGTTACGCTGTCAGCAGCGGCAGGTCTGCTGGAAAAATTAATGGCTGAGTATGTCGATCGGCATACTCAGCCATTCAGTAAAAAAAACTGAAAACGTCTGACATTCGAAATAGAGATAGCCAGAAGGAACTTTCGTCTGTCTCTATTTCTAAAAGCAGCCATTCAGACCGGGGACTCACACTGGCTTCAAACATTTGTTTATTGTGTGATCTGCACAATAATCAGGTAAAATAAATGCAGTGTGTACCCAGCTTTATATTTATGCTACCTAAATATTGGGAGGTATATAATAAGCAAGTTTGATAGTAATTTACACCTGAGCAAAACCCCATTGAATCGCAGGGGAGGCAAATTTAAACTACAGCTGGGAGTTTATGTTTCCCAGCCCAAAAGCTATAGTTCTATTTAAAAAAATACTTTAACAGTGTGTTCAATAAGAAAAAAGGAATTCATTTTCCTCCCCATATTTAAAGAAAAATATACATAAATCATATAAAAGTAAGGTTAGGATAAAAGGATGAAAAGGACAGGAGTGGTGATGTGGCAACAGGAACTAGGAAATAGAAATAGTTTCCACACCTGGTATTCTCACCACTACCAGGCCTGCTGTTCCTCCAGAGAAATGTCTTTTCTGGAATGCAATAAAATAGACCAGGAAGCACATGGATTCACCTACTCTCTGATACATGCCTGCACCGGAAGCCAGTTGCGGTGTCAGGGGCAGAGCAAAGGAACATGGAGGTACACGGAAAGACGGAAAGTGAATGGGTTAAAGGGAGGGTGGTTGGGCAAGGCTCCTGTTCCCCTGTGTAATTATCAAACCAAACTTGTTTGACAACGCCAAAAATAATAAGTGGGATCGAGGTGCCAAGAAACTTGTCAGCCACAGAGCACTTTTCCAAGGACTCCTCACATCTGCTTTTTACATTGGCTCTGTGGAAGGTACTTGCTGCATCGAAGTATGTATTGGCTGCCGGGTACTCTTCTTACCAGACCAATGCAGACACACATGGAACAGGCCTCTGGTTAAAAAAAAAGAAGAAGGATTTCCATGCACACAGAACAGACTTTTGCTTAAAAGAAAATAAGTTTTCCATGCAGCTTGAACTCCTCTGTCAACATTATGACAAGAATTACATGTTGTGTTCTATAATACAAATGCTATTAAGAGTAAAATATTCCAAATATAATTTATTTTTCAAAACCTGAACTTTATTACTTATTACAAGAAACGGTCCACATAACCATTCTATATATATATATTTTATTTTTTAAAAATATGTAACTTGTAACTTCATAAGGGCAATGAATATTATTATTTTTTTTATTAACAGTCAGTCTAGTTTACCAGAACTTTTTGGGATAAAAAAAAAACAGAACATTTTGGGATAAAAAAAAAAAAAAAAAAAAAAATATATGACTACTGTGTTTTAAATGTTTTTTTAGTCAGCACTGATTTGTGCCAAGTCTTTGGCCGGGATTCACACCGCTGGACGTGTTGAACATACATCCTTAATTTACCGATAATAGCTACTTCGCATGCGTAGTAACTATTTTACATAACCTACGTGTCGTTTTGTTATGTAGATTGCGTAGATTACATAAAATAAAAAGGAAATAAGCAGGAACGGTTGACAATAAACAAATTTATGCTGAGAAAAAAATGTCCTGTTATTATTGTCCACATCTATTAGTTTTTCAGTACTTTTAAGATAACACATAAAAGCTCTCTAAAATAAATGTCAATTGTTTATTTTTCATCATCTTACAATTGTAATATAAAACAATACAACAAAAAATTGACCTAAATAATAATGATATGTTTATACAGGAAAAACACCCAATATAAAGAATTTATATGACAACAAGCATAGTTCAGGAATGTTGCATTTATCTATTACTATAACAACTAGCAACAGATGTCCTTTCATTTATCAATATTGTATCTCTGAAGTGCTATGGACTGTGCAACCAAGTGGCTGTGCAATAACTACAGGCTAAATTGGAATAGTTGTCTTGTGAAACCACGCAAATAATGGAATTTTTCAGGGTCAGTGGATACAATACTCCTTAGGGGAGTATCTGTTACACTGCTGGTATTATTTTATGACTCTCCAATTAATTCAATAATCAGTGTTACCAACACCTAATTGCAATCTATTAGAGTAGGTACTAGTTAACATTAAATAACTTAAACCCACAAAGAGGAAGTAGATAGTTTCACTAACTGAAATTACAAACACATTTAAGAAGACACAAAATTATATGGTTTCTAGATCGAAGCCAAACCTGCATTCAATGCATCATCCACCACAAATAACAGGTGCTACACATGTGTTGTATCAAGTTCTAAAGGGGAGGAAGAGAATTCCAAAATCCAACTGAATAAGTGTGGGTTATAATAAATCATTATGGCCATCTACTTTAAAAAAAAAAAAAAAGTTTGGAATGAACTGCTTTACCTCTGTGTTTGTCTTTTTAGCTGCCATGGCAACCACAGTTACATTATGTTGAGCAGGATGACTTTGGTGGGACACTCTGAGCTCTGTCTTTATTATAAAGCCCTTACCCTTTGTGAATAAATGCTAAGACAGATATTAATGTTTAACTGGCAGTCCTGGAGATGATTTGTAGTCAAGACAAAAGACAGGTATATTTTCAGGGATCAAGTATCTGTTCTTTCAAGACTGCTGCTGTTATGGGTTAATAAATAACCAATTGTATGTGCCATTGTCTCAATTCAGTTCATTTACAAAAATATGTAAAGTTGGAAAACTGCCCCTGGCTAGGCAACATTTGCAAAGTGTATTTATATTGTTCACATGGGTGAACAATAGTTGACAAATCAGAGAGTATTAAGCAGCCTGTGCATACTTCAGATGCTTTATGATGATCAGAAGCAGGCAGCTTTTGTAGAATTTTGACACATATTGTAAGCTGGGTAGTTCTGTGTTAGATTTCATACAAAAAGAACATAGGAGATCACTAGTACGCACTCTAACAGTTCTCAGTTACCCTTAGATAAATATTAAAAATAATAATTTTTATCAATTCATTTAAAACATAGGAGAACAGACTGCAAAATATAAAATTAGATAGAAAATGTTTAAAGAAAGAAGTAGATGTTTAAAATAAAAAAATTGCTCTAATCCCCTTCAATAATAACCTTTGTTAGAGCAGTGTTTAAATTGTCACTGGTTTACAAACCCAAAATAGTGAAATGATTGGCTGCTAGATACATAAGTATCCAATGATTATATTTGGAATATATATTTTTTATGTTTCATAAATAGTTGTGACACATTAACATTTTTATTATAAGCCAATGACTTGCTAGTTTTTGGATTGTAATATGTGGACAACATACAAATGCCATACATGCAGGCCCTTGTTTGCAAACAAGCTTTTAACCCCAGGGCTTTTAGGCAGTGATGCTAGCCACAGTGCTGTAGGAGGTATGGCAGAGGGGAGAAACAAGTGATGAATGTCCTGTGTGTAGACATGAAGGTGGTAAGGGGTCTTAGCCAGGAGGAATTAAAACTGAAGACAGATGGAGTGGACTATCTCCACCTTACCATCTTCACAGATGTTTTGTGAAAACCAGAGATACTAAATGTTAATTGCAAAAGTTAATGAAAATGTATAGAGCCTAATGCCAGCTACACACTTTGCAACATACCCTGCAACAGACATAGTATTCAGTTTTCTGAGGACAACACACTACCAGGTTATCAGGACCATCCCCCTATTGCCCTATGCCAATCCCAATATATAATAGTCCCAGCAGTGGTGCAAGAACTCAGGACATTCTCCATATTAAGTGGAAATATTTAAGGTAGGATCCATGGATCCGCTCCATGGTGTGCAGTCAATAGTCAGAATACACACAACAAGATATATCAGATTAAAACATACAGCATATCCAATGCCATATACGAGTAAGTTACAATATAATATGCCCAGTACAAACGGTAACATCGTCAAATTGGTACTCTAAGATTTATTAGACCACATATTTTGGGAATTAGAATGTAAGGTCACAGAGTTATCTCGGCCTGTCTTAAATTGATTAGCATACCTCTTCGTTTGTCGCTAGCTCATCGAAACATTGCCATGCTAATTGTGTTAAAGGCACAATTCAGAGATGCGTTTCTATAAAGGAACGCAAAGGTATGCACGCATGTTGCTGGCTAAATCCCCTCACACCCCTGACACTCTCCTCTCTTGGCTGTGCTGGCGGTGACTTCCATCTCCATAGACCACTTGTAACTTTCCGTGAGCAGCTGCGTGCGTCTGTGTCCTCTGTGCATGCGATTCTTCATAGTCACGCCCACATACCTACATTTAAATGCCTTTCCTCTGCCCATTTTTATATAAATTCGAATGTGCGTATTTTTCCGTGGTATATTCGTACTTATGTACACAAGTGTGATTCACATTTATGGGTGTATATTCTACAAGTGACTTGCCTATATAAAGTTACTACGCATGCGCAGTTGAACCATCCCTAAAAGATACACAAGAAAATCATCGTGAAAATGGATCTCTGAATATGCCTCACTGTCAGCATCTGTAATCTTTATCTATTAATTTTATGAGGTCAGTCACATCCAAAGCTAAAAAATAGGGTTTGCCCTAGTAATATTTATCCCTAGGGGTTATAGCCCGTTAAAATTGAAAGGCGGTGGTAAACTCTCCTCACATACACCACCTGCGGAGAAGTGGTGCCAAACCCTCCGCTGTGGACCAGGTCCAGCGAGAGGTACGACTGACAGAGACTGCAGGCATCGCTGACCCTCCACAGCTGCTCTCCTAAATTACACTCCTGTTTCCTCTGAGCACCAGGGGGCGCAGCAGAGGCAGCGAGGTACCCTGCGCCAGACACTGAGGGCTCTTCCCCCCGTCCACTGTACCTGACACAGCACTCTGTTCCCTTCTCCTCTCGGCAGGAATCAGAGCTGGCAGCCTGCAAATGCCCATTCGCTAAAAAATGAGGAGCAATGCTGGGCTTTTATGTAACAGAAGAAGAATAACACTTCCAACACCAAGGGCCAGATTTACTAAGCTGCAGGTTTGAAAAAGTGGAGATGTTGCCCATAGCAACCAATCAGATTCTAGCTTTAACTTTCCTATTACATACTAGAGAATAATAGCTAGAATCTGATTGGTTGCTATGGGCAACATCTCCACTTTTCTAAACCAGCAGCTTAGTAAATCTGGTCCCTAGAATTTCCTTTGGAAAACAATGCCCAGTATGCAGAAGTCTTGATGGGTATGCACCATGGGTATGACATCTGTCCATGTAAGTGGAATGGCTAACTCGCAAATGCACTTATGCAAATCCCTTCATATATGTTGCTTGCAGATCCAATCGTATAAGAATCTCAGCTTTGGATCCAACTTACTGCTTCTGCTCAATGTAGGCAATTAATACATTTTAATTGGCCACATATTCTGAATATTTAGCCCAACTGTCACTTAGTATGCCAATTTGATAGCATTAGGACAAATTATCGATCATGGACCAGATTAAGGGTTTGAGACTAACAGGAAAACAGGAGGAAAGTTACACCTGGGCTAAAGCATGTTGAATTGCAGGGGAGGACAATTTCATCTGCTGGAAATTAGAGAGGCGATGCTTCCTAGCCCAACTCTAACTAAGGTGTAAAAGGTAAGCTGAGCGCATCTATTCCCTAAACCCTGTAAGATGGGTAGAGCATTGTAATTTTACAGTGTGCAATGGGTTTGGGACCGCTGACCTGCATGAGAGAGGGGTGTGACAAAAGAGTTCACTCCCCTTTTCTATGCAGACTGCCATACATAAAATGCCCGGAGGTCTAAATCCAGTACAGAGTCTTTACAGCACAAGCTTAAAACAGATGCCCTTAGCAAAGTTGCAGTTATTATATTGTGGATGAGATTATAAGGAAATAAATAAGTAAAGCACTGTTCCACAGAGAATATACTTGACATGGAATGCAACTATTGAATGGGAGCAATATTTATAGGCACGATATGTCAGCTATTGTTTATTTAGTAAAAGAGAAAGGGATGAATTCAGCCATTCATCCATCCAGATGCACACCCATTATAAAGTCAAGACAGTTTACAGCAAATTATCTTCACATAAAGCATGAATCCTTTAACAAATGCGTATGATAAAATGTGCAATCTGGTTTGTGACACAAAGTGCAGTTAGACGTTGGTGTACACAGGTCTTCCAGGAGACATGACAAACAAGTTCTTAACTCTGTGCCCTTAAGAAAAATTGCAAGCATATTGTCCAGGGTCAGCCATAGTGCTGCTAAATCAAGTTATACTATTTTTACAGACTTCCATGCATGTTTGCCTGACACTACAAAACATTACTTCTAGTGTGCCATGAACTGCTGCGGGTTTACATGTGTACATTGTTATTTCTCCATACTGAGGCCAGTCTAGCGAGTAAGTAATCATCAGATGCAAATGATGACTGTGATCTATATCTGAAAATGGTAACAATATAAGATATTCTATGTGGACATATGGTGGATTATTCAGAGTCACTATTTTGTACATATTTTCAGTAAACCATGAGCATGATTACTAGAAGATATTATCTCTAGGGAATGAAAATGTGGTATAGGCATTTAAACACTGGGTTATGTTCAGTATAGGTATTTCTATTCAACTCTCACTCAATTCATAGTTGAACTTTTTAAGTCTCCATACCCAACTCTTGGTATATAAGTAATGATGACTGATGTTTATGACAAGTAATGATCAAAGATGTTTATGACAAGGGGTCAACATGCAATGGACATGCATGGCCACATCTAATAAAATGATGCATTTGGCAGTGAATCTGACCCAATAAGTGTTTTCTTTTCACGTATTTCTACTAGAAAGCAAATTACAACTAAATGATTAACAACTCCGAATCAGATCCATAGAAGTATAGTAAATGTGTATATACTATGGATAAACTAAGGCCATCTGAGACTGTTTAAGTTTGCCAGCATGGCCCACAGACCCACCGAGCCTGTCTGCAACCAGCCAGTCATGTTATGAACGCCAAATAATCTGATGGCGCTATATAAAAATGTATAATTAATAAATATTGAAAATGACATACAAAAGTATTGCCAACTACACACTATGCCATATCCCCTGTGACTGACATTATTCTCCAGTCGCCAGGCATATTGCATAGTGCTCAGGCTTTAGGCGATAACCAATGCTGTCACCATACCACTCTGTGCCAATCATAACTAGTCTGGCACAGTGGCAGTCAGATAATTCAGGAAATCTGAACAATCCGACTGTGAGGTGGAAGCATTTATGGCCCATTTTGTCAGCGGTCCATACACTATGCAATCTGCTGATCGGCCTGATTATCATATAGTTTGTAGCCAACTTGCCTGACATAAGCTAAACTTTTTCCAGCAGTGAAACCAAGTGTCAGAGGGCCAGTATACCAAGACTCCAAAAAACAATAATAATAGGTATTATACACATAAAAAGTTACAGCCGCTGTGATGTGCAATACAGCAGTTATAGGCTCTGTATAATAGTGCAATGTTCTGCTTATGACACTATATACTGCTCCATGTAGTTCTAGCCTCTCACCTTATACACGTCCCCATAGGTGCCGCTGCCGACCCTCTGGATGAGCTCGAAATCAAGCTGAGGGTTCTTGCGGAGGATGTCGGCGCTGGGCCGGCAGCTGTTGTGCTCCATGCTCCGGGGCTGTTGAGGGGTCTCTGCTGGTGGTCTCCGGGGATTCACTGCTCAGGAGCTCCTGCAAAGGGATTACCGCTGGGGGAGGCCGAGCACGGCTCCGGTGCCATGTCCTGGAGAGACCGCAAACAATGAGACGAGATACAAGCGGCTGTGTGACCGAGCCAGTGCGAGGAGATGATGCTGCTCGTACCGCCCGGACACAGGGAGGAGGAGAGACAGGAGAGACCGCCTCCCCCTGCGGCCTACACTGCCTCAGCAAGGCCGTGACACAGCCGGGAGACAGACGCTTGCTGCCAGCAGAGGGGTGCCCACCATCCAGGAGATCATACACCCCTCCGGATACCACCCCAGGAGATTGTTCCCCGCTACCTGATACACACCACAAGAGATCATACCCCACCACTAGATACCACCCAGGAGATCATACCCCACCACTAGATACCACCCAGGAGATCATACCCCACCACTAGATACCACCTAGGAGATCATACCCCACCACTAGATACCACCCAGGAGATCATACACCACCACTAGATACCACCCAGATCATACCCAAAACCGAATGCACACCAGGAGATTGTGCCCCATAACTAGATACCAGCCCAGGAGATTATACCACACAACCAGATACCACCCCAAAAAATTATACCCCATCACTGACTACCACCATAAAGATCATACCCACCACTAGATGCCACCACACAAGAGATCAAATCCCAAGGCCAGATAGCACCCCAGGAGATGATATCCCACCACCAGATACCAACCCCTGAGTTCATATCCCACCACTAGATACAACAACAGGAGATCATCCCCAGTCCCCCAGATAGCATCCCAAGAGATATCACACCACTGGATACCACCCCAGGAGATCATACCCCACCTTCATATAGCACCACTGAAGATCAACACCCCCCATTGGATACCACCCCAGAGATCATACCCCACAACAGATGTCAGCCCAAAAGGTCTTTCTTACACCATTACTAAATACCACAACAGGAGATCATACCCCATCACCAGTCATCCCAGTAGATACCACACCCAAAGATTATACCCCCCACCAGATGCTATCCCCAGAGATAATTCCCCACCAACAGATAAAACAGAAATCATACCCCACCACCTGATACAATTCACAGATATCATTTCCCACCAACAGATATCGGGCTGGATTCACAACCAAGTAATTTTGTACATATGTGCCTAATTTTGCGATTCTAGCTACTACACATGCGTAGTAATTATTTTACGATATCTACGTAGCGTTTCGGTACGTATATTGCGTACATGCGGTCTTTAAAGAAATCCGGCCCGTCATCCCCAAAGATTAAAAGCCTTCACCAGAAACCATCCAAGGAGGCAGCTAACTGCCGAATCCCACTACACAACAGCCATTCCAGAAGATACCACTCTCAAGATATCACCCAGGTGAAACCAGTAACCATATACTCATATCAACCAAATGAAACCCCATATAGAACCTCACTTCTTAATGCCCCTCCTAAACATAACAGACATGCAGGTTTCACACCCCATTAGCAGCATACAGTTTAGACTACCCCAAATGCAACACACCAGGGAATCAATTCAAGAAACCAGCATTGTTTTACATTTATAATCCATGTTTCCTGGGTGTTATATATAACTGTACATAAAATAACATTGTATACACGTTAATGATAATCAGAAGGGAAGGAAAATTGTAGGTTAAAATAATGAACATGAAACCGGAAAACCTAGGAAAGACAATTGGCCATATTTCTGCTGTGAAGATTTTGGAGTTTGAAAACCTAATAATCTATATACTGTACATGAAAAATCTCCAGTAATATCTAGACAACATGTTGTTAGGTCTGCACAAAAATATAAATAAAAAGAATTATCTTTTAAACTTCAATGTGCAATGCCAACCTTTATAAATGAAATGAAAAAACATGCTTTGTGTAATTAACCATTTTAAATCCATAAATATTAACAATGAAATCAGGAATTTGAATTGTATTAAGATATAACATTTAGATTTCTAAAAATTTCCCTTTCGATTGAATAAAAAAAAAATCATAAAGATTATATACTACAAATATTTGCCTTTACAAATGGTGATCTCAAATTAGTCTTTGCATGTAAGCAGAGAAATACATAAGGACATTTAGTAAATAAAAAAAGTTTATGTAATGTAGATTTTGTGTGTATATTTTTCCTTTAAATAGAAGTTGAAATCAGTCTTTCCATCCATGCATATATGCAATAGAACAGATCATACGCAGTCCAGGTGCCACAGCTGGGGAAAGATCAATAAAATTATACATAGTAAGGGCGAAACTGATTGTCTGCCCTCGACCAGTATGGAAGCCAAATAATGTCGTGTGTAAGTCACGGGATGTGTGACGTCACCAAGTGCCTGGTTCTAGTTTCGGTCCCGCTCATGTGACGCAACTTCCATCCACTCACTATCACGAGACCCAGACTACTATTTATAGTAGTAATAAAGTTGTTTTGAAAGGGCAAAAAAAAAGTTACACCACGCCCATTTAAAGCCACATTTAGTCATTTGCCAACCACTTGAACGCTGCCAGGGGGTGCTCAACCTGCCGTTTTTGTACATATGTTGTGGTGCGTTCGTTGTTTATGGCTTCAGCTCTCTAATGAGGAGAACATACAGTTGTGTGAAGAATTCTGCTCCAACTTCCACAGTGCCGGGAAAATGTGTTTATTTGTTCACACTAAAGATTGTTTTACCTGTGCAAACTAGTTTGTAATGAACACGTCCCATCAGTTACAGGCGACGGGACAGATCATATAATTTCCCTGTCACCATTGCGTATGGCGCCACCTGGTGTTCGAAACTAGCAGCACAGCTCTACTGACGTCACGTACCGTACCAATAGTTAACATTTTTATAGAAATGAAATATAAATGACTAAAATAAACCCCACAAAATTAAGTTTGCTACTTATAACATGCATATATGGAAATTAATATGCCTTCATATATTCTGATAACTTCCTAGCTGAAAGCCGAAGTCTAATGGCATTTTTTTAACACATGTAAATTAAAAATAAATGATTTTGGAAACAAAAACAATTGTTACCTTACCTAGTGGTGTTTTTATTGCAAAGTTTTAGGTTTCTTCACAACAGTACTTGTTGAATTTATTTAGGAACCTATCAAATCTCCTTTCAGGTTTGTCCTGGATATATTTGTGCATACCACCCAAATGTGCCAATGTTCTGATTAGGACGGCCAAGAGTATTTTTGGCCACTAAAGCAACTTTTGGAAAGCCCTTTCCATAAATGCTCAAGAGTCATTTAGAGAAGGCCACAGATAGTCATTGGATTCGGTAATTTCTACCAACAATACAATAAATATGTTTGATATGGTCTGCATTCATCTTGCACCTTGGATCTCCATACTCTGCGCCACATCCTAAATACAGTAATTTGGTCTTAAGTTGTATTTTAATCATACAGTTCATAATCATTTGAATGAATGAATGAATGAGTCCTCTTTATGTGACCATAATTTAATGGCTTTTACATACCTGGTTGAAGAAGAGAATGTACAAGGCAGAAAAATGATGTTTGATGAGAAAATATACTACAGTCACCATTTCCCATAGAGAAAAAGCTCTCACCATACTCTGTAGCTCTAAGGAGATGAGAATGCCATTTTTAACTGTTCCCCATTGCCTGTGTACAACATGAAGACTACATTTTAGAGTACAGGCATTCCTAGATAGAGGGAAACTGTAATATCAAAGTATATGTAATAGAAGGTGGCCAACCAGAGTCCAGACAGGTCTAGAGGTAGGCACAGGGGTCTCCCACAGGGCAAGAGAAAGACAAGGTAAGGTAGGCAGATATGCAGCAGCGGCTATTGCAGGGAGTAGTACAGACAGGGATCAGCCGAAGCTGCGCTGTGTGAAGCGGGGTTTCGGCTGATCCCTGTCTGTACTACTCCCTGCAATAGTCACTGCTGCATATCTTGAAGTATACCTTAGCATAGTACTAGCCCTGGCTCCCCTTTTCTGCTAGGATTATCGGTCTTAGCAGGAGAGGTGTTGGTGGGAAATCGTCCCATTTATCGGGCCACCCCCTACTGGGATCAATAATCATCCTAGTGTATGCCCAGCTTTACATCACTTCCGTTCTTTCTAATATATATTGGATCCATGCTACTGATACTGTATAGTGTGTGGGCATTTTCAAATAATCGCACCTGTACCTCCACCGCCTGACTGGCATTTCCTCATCCTGCTGACTCCATAATTATTGTCATGTACAGCAGTACTAAAGTCATGAAAGCTCTGCATTCTGCAAGGCCGCACAGTCAGAGATGCAGAGTTTCATGACTTTATTACTGTTGTACATGCCAATAATTATGGCATTAGCAAAATGAGGAAACTCCAGTCACACTGGGGGCGGATCTCAACCTTTTCTGGCCTGACAGCCAGCTAATCAGCTGCACTGGTCTCTGGCTGAGATTGACAGGTGGCCTGTGGAGCCAATCAGCTGCACAGGCATCCTGTTAAACTCAGCAGCCCTTCTTCATCAGCCTTGATTATCAATGGCAGGAAAGGTATATGGCTCCCATATCAGGACCTTTTCCTACAGAATATATTTTTTGTGACCAAAAGTCGAGTAGTTTATGTAGTAACATTGCCTATTTCTGTTTGTTTAATGCATATTGCTAAAAGGAACAAGGTATTGTAGAGCTGAAGCATACCTCCAGATTTCTAAGATTCTGATACTGGCTATTGCCATTGTCATAGAAAGATAATGACAAATATTATAT
>WWET01000145.1:231150-244638 GCA_011038615.1 Limnodynastes dumerilii | reverse complement strand
TTCTGTTCTGTTAATTTTCCAGTCTTGATAAGTTGTTAAAGTTATCAAAAAAATATATAAGACTGGCTATGACAAATACATAGTCTTAGGAAACATTTTTTTTTATTATTTTCATATTTCATCTCAGCACGCATATATATATATATATATATATATATATATATATAAATTATATTTAGTTTCTGTTAATTTTCCAGTCTTGATAAGTTGTTAAAGTTATCAAAAAAATATATAAGACTGGCTATGACAAATACATAGTCTTAGGAAACATTTTTTTTTATTATTTTCATATTTGCCTTCATCTCAGCACAGAAAAAATAAGCTTCCAATTGTTCTAATAGCAATACTTATCTGTGTACTTAAACTAATATGTATGTACATATCTGTGTACTTAAACTAATATGTAAAATTGTTATTTACTAACATGCTTATAAACATATCAATGCAATGTAGCAGTTTAGTGGCTGCAAAATTTTCTATTACCAGTAGGTGTCAGTAGAGCCTCACGTCAAATTCTATAGACCGCAACCGCAAAAGTGGAGCACAACGTTGTTTTGACACTTTTCAGAGAGAGGCTAGTTGTTGTGGTAGCCAATTGAAGGAGCTGAATATTACAACATATAGGGCCTGATTAATAGTCTCAGCCACCTTGAGCTAAAGCATTCATGGCGTCCCCCCACCCCCAAAACTGTGCACAGACCCTCCAAAATGTACCTAATGGAATGGCATAGCCTTCAACATAACCCATTCCATTAGATACAAAATACTCTGCTTCTCAGGTTCCAACTGTCAGTTACTATGGTAACCTCCTTTGCTGAAGAGACAGATAGTTTTTTAAATATCAGTTAAGTCATTTCACCAGGTGAATGTGACCGTTGGAAGCTCGGGTGTGGAGTATATTGTACCCAGGGCCGTAACTAGGTGTGTGCGATAGGGGTGGCAGCACAGGGCGCAAATCTTAAGGAGACACCAGTAAGTTAATATTTATGGTTAAATTGGCTTGGAATTCACTCACACATAGGGCTGTGGTTAGAGGGCCTAGTGACCATCTAAAAGCTATACAGTTGGACCCTACTGTTTTACAATTTAACACCACAGATATTTAACATTAACAATTTATTAGGCTCAAAATTAGGAAGAAGCGCTGTCAAACAATGTTTAGTAATTTAACGTGTCGCCAACACATTATAAAGATAGCAATCAGCTGGCCCGAATTCATTAGAGCAGGCTGGCAATCGTTATTGTTAAGGCAACTAGTTGCCATGGTTTCCATGGTGATGATAGCATTATAGATAGAAAGAAATCTTCGCTTTCATGCGATAAAGCCCATTTGTGGTGCTATATAACTAAGTGGTAATAATAAAAATAAACACTGCACTGACAAGTAGTATTTATGTGTCCCAGGTGGTACTACTTTAGTAGTAATTAAATAAGCAAAGGTGAAAAAGAATACAAGACAAATGCACTTATAGAAAGAATATTGGGCCAGATCCAGACTTCAGTTCCCTTTAAGTACGATCGCGTAGCATAGTAACGCAATCGTAACTATAATGCATTCCTCCGGGCACTCCCCTCAAACGCACGTAATTTAGCTGATTTACAAATTCCAAACCCTACCTTAACTTTCCCTTGCGTATCCATACCCTCCAACATTTCCATTAGGTACACAATACTCCGCTCCTGAGCTTACAACTGTCACTCACCTGGTTTTAATGAATACACTGATGTCTTTAACAAAGGTGGTTTCCATAGTAACTGACAGTTGGAAGCTCAGGAGCAGAGTGTTTTGTACCTAATGGAATGGGTCCTGTTGGAGGGTCTGCGGATCTACAGTCGTAGCTATCGCCATGTCGTACATAACTGCCTAATCCAGCCCACACTGTACAATTTTAATGCCTCCCTCGACCTACAATGCGTATTTTATGCTTGCGTAGGGACCACGCCCCTTCATACGTAGTTACGAACAAGTTGCATATGATCAGTTACGATGTGTAACATCTGTCGTGCGCATGTGCAGTACGTACAAACAGCCAAATTTACGCATGCAGCATGCGTAAATTCATTGTCATACTTAAGTCTGGATCTGGCCTGTTGTCTGTATTTGAGCCTATATTTACAAGTGCACCCACCATGAAATTGTATGCATTATACCAGATCTAACTTGTTTATTTCTTTAATAGATCATATTAAAATCACAGAATATAAAACTCTTTCACTTGCATATTTTGATATAAACAATTGAAAAAAGTACAATGGTGGCAATGTCAATACAATGCAAAATTTTCAAATCAATAAATGCTCCAGACCATAGTAAACAACATAATTTGCTACTTACAATTCACATTAGAGTGTAAAAGGAAAGGCACAAACTATAATATATGTGGGGTGTATTAGGAGTTTGGCGATGTTACACTATATACTGTGTACCCTAATGTAAAACACATTAATATAGTATGTATTATTACCAGCCCCTAATATAACCCAGATATATTATAGTATGTGTCTACGATACCCCACATGTACTTTACATAGTGTATTACAAGCATTTGCAACCCCCCCCCCCCTTTAAAAACTCTTTGTTTGCCACTGACAATGTTCTCCACCTCAAGCCTTGTTAAAGGTCAATTCTTCGTATTTAAGAAAGTATCTTAACCATGAAACTTCTCATGGGAATGGGTGTGTCCCACATTCTGCTATTTCAGTTGCTGACATAATGATATTAAAGTCTCACTAGTTTCTGTATATTTACACTGGAGTAGTAAATAATTGTTCTGAAAGTGGAATTAGACTGCAGTGGCCTTTTTTGCCCCTGCTCTTTGAATAAAACATACACATTTGTGTCTATGTCACATGTTCCACTAAGTATACCAGGGTTGCCCACTTTTTAATGCCTCCCTCCAGGAGGTCCCGATAGATGCCTTGGCAGGGTCGAGGCTTGATGACATCATTTATGCAAATCGCATATCGAAGCCCCACCCACTAACCAACAATGACAGTTCAGACTATTTCTAGAGATGGGGGCGGGGCTTGATGATGCAAATTGCATCATCAAGTCTTGGCCCGTTCCTACTAACACTAGGAAAAGTAGTGTTGCTATGGGGGGAAAGGGACTTGAGGCTGTGGTTTACTTTAAACTATGGCCTCAAGTCCCATGCAAGAGACTTGCCAGCTCTCCGGGATATAGGGAGAACTGGCCAAATTTTGGGAGTCTCCCGGATATTCCGGGAGAGGCGGCAACTCTGCAGTATACCTATGTTGTATACAGTATTCCGTGTGTACATTGTGACATGATGCAGATAAGAATTTCCCATGATCCTCTCTTGGCACACTCGGCTGCTGACTCAGTGCTGTGTGATAGATTGGATCCTGGACACAGTATGATTCCAGCTGCAGCACTCAGTGATGTGCCAAACAAAACAACTGAGTATCACTTGCGTTTTCTCCCCACTCAGTGCTGACTTCCTCCCCATTAGAGATTTGTGCTTAGAAAATAGGAATATCGCTTGGGTTGTTGACCCAGTTATCAGCAGACTTTTCTGATTATAGTTCAGCCGCATAGTTTTCATACCCTGTCATATGCAGATTAGCTCATACCAGTTCTCTGTCAACACTGAAACACCCAGTAATGTGAGGAACACTCACGCCCATCTGTCAGGACAGCTCTTCCCTTAACAATTCTTTATTTTTAGACTTCTGCTTGTGGTGCACCCCTTTTCTTATTACTGACTAGGCATAAATGGAAGGGGTTGGCCAACTTCAGATGGCATAATTATTGGTTTGTAAATTTGTTCATGCTTCTTTTACTTAATTGCCAGCTTTAACTATCTGGATCTTCCAAATTATTATCACAGAATGCGAAACTATTTTTCTAATACTGGCCCTAAACACTAGGGAACATACAGAGAAGGAAAACTAGACATGGGCTCGATTCAATTAGGTTCGCGCACGCGATAGACGGGAAAAAGTTTGCGGTGCACTTTTTCCCATCTATTACTGTAGCTGATTTTTATGGGCGCCTCTACAAGGCACCCCTGCCCTGCTCTTAAGCTTCATTAGCTTCATATTAGATCTGCCACTGCCTATGGATATGTGTTTACTACATTGTCACGTATCCTTGCCGGATTCCTGGCACTGTGGAGGAGCAGCCGGAAGGAATGACACAAATATTTTATTTATGAAGGATGGGATTAGGATGTCCCAGAGATGGCCGGTGTCATGTCTTGTCACACATGTTTCCAATCAGAAGTTATTTTGGAGCCCTTCCCAGACAAGCTTCCTGGGCGGGTGATCTGTGAGCAACCAGAGAAATGTCCACACTTATATTATAAGAGATCAGTCCATCCACAGAATCTGCTTCTTATAGATACTAAACACTGCATAATAAAATAAGGCTATTTAAATATACAGAGACTTTTGCAATTGTACAAGAGAAATTCTGGAACGTGTTTGATAATAAAGTGAAATGCACACAATTTTATCATGAGCCACATATATGTAAAAGCGTCCTTACAGTATTTCACTGACTTCAAATTGACCTTTCCCACCAACCCTGCCTCTTCACTTGCAAGGAATGGTGGCTAGATATGCAGCTGTGTGTTTTGTACAGATCAATACAAGCTCCATAATACTTACTGCTGCATACCCTAAGTCAGTGTTGGCTAACCTGTGGCACTTCAGATGTTGTGAAACTACAAATCCCAGCATGTTTTGTCAGGTATCCGCTATGCTTTTGCAATTAAGGCATGTTGGGACTCGTAGTTTCACAACACCTGGAGTACCACAGGCAGGGCCGGATTGAGGGCCATGTTTGCCTGGGTCTGAAAATGATAGCACACTATATAGTATGCTATACTATATAGTGACAGTCATCATTATGCACTGTAGTGGGAGGCCTGGAGATCTGCAGTGTGTGGGGCCTATTTTCAGATGGAGGCCTGGGACTGTAGTCCCATTAGCCCCATTGTTAATTTGGCCCTGGCAACGGGTTAGCCAACACTGCCCTAAGTACATACTCAATGATGGCCAGTAACAGACCTCTGACTAGTTGATTGGTGTCATTATACATTGACCCCGATCATATTTTTCACAGTCAAGAACCAATAATGTGATTTATCAAACCAGGATTCAAGCAGAAACATCCTCCCCTCTATGGAGCTGATCGATAGATGCTGAGTTTTTGTGGAAGTGTTATACATTAAATCCAGAGTTGTGTGTTTCAGCTAAAACATGCAACTCTGAATAGGACCTAGTACGGGTGTGTATGCCCATAGGCTGAGGGGTGTAATGCAGCTGCCTATACAAGTTTGAATGGTTTTTTTCCTATTTATAGTAAAAAACACACCTTAAAAATATAAATCCTTAGTTTTAAATATACCTGAGCATGCTATGTGTCATATTGCTTGTACAAAGGGACAGTTTTAGACAATGATACAGTCTGAAGCTTAATTGCTGCTTTACCATTGCCTACTGCTTTTTATAGTGAAAATTTACATTCTGGAACGGGTGTCGTGTCGAATTATCTTATTTTGACAAGGTACCCATTTAGGTTAGGGTTAGGGTTAGGCTGCGAGCAGGGCCGCCATCATCACATGCGGGGCCCGGGACCCAGCCTCGGAACCCGCCTCTATGTGACTTCATTGATTACGTCACATAGGGGAGCCCAGCAGACGGGCTGGTGCGCAGCAAAGAAATTCCCTGCTCATTGGCCGGCTACTAAATAGCTCTGAACAGCAAGCGATACTTACTGCTACAGAGCTAGATAAGTATCGGCGGGCCCCCCATGATGGCGGCACTGTCTGCGGGACAGGAAGGGTTAGGGTAAGGTTCCGCAGTGGGGAAGGTTAAAGTTAGGCTGCAAGATGATGATCGTGAGGGTTACGTTTAGACTGCGTCTTACACCTACAACAAACTCTGAGCTGGTGCAAGATTTAAGAGGAAGCGCAGGAGCTAATACACCGGTCACTTTCTCTTTTAAATATCGTGGAACACACACTAGCGCAGAGCACTCTCTGGGATCGCTTCCTTTTTGTATATGTACAGAGGCACATATGTAGGAAAAAGCAGTCAAGTGTATTTAAAGTGCATATACACACACTTGCACGTACATACACGCATATACACATACTTACATGCACATACACACATATACACACACTTACACGCATATACACATACTTACACGCACACACACTCATATACACACACTTACACGCACATACACACACTTACACGCATATACACACTTACACGCACATACACGCATACACACACTTACACGCATATACACATACACGCACACACATGCATATACACACACTTACACGCACATACACGCATATACACACACACTTACACGCACATGCACGCATATACACACACTTCCACGCACATACACGCATACACACACACTGAAATATACCTTGGGTAAGTTATATAAATTGGGTAATTATGTTAATATTACTTCGTTTTTAAAGGCTTATACATAAAATATATTACAGACGCCTGCTACTAATGATCTGGGTTATTCCACTCTGCTTCCACAAACTCCCTGCTTTTCTCATCATCCCTCCCTCTTAGATCAGTGCATAACTTATTCCTGAGTCACCTCATCGCCATAAATCGCACCCTTTTTGTATATTACAGCATCTCATATGTCCCACTTAGTATTATTCTGGCCCCCCTTTCTACCCAACTGGTGCCAACAGGCATCTTTTTTAAATTATCGATGTATATCATTATAATCCATTTTCTTTACAAAGATACTAAACCATATATGATGTGTTTGTTATTTAATAAACTATTTTTAACATTCTAAAATAGAATGATGCAAATTAACAGTAGCGGATCTATTCTGAAACTAATGAAGCTTAAAAATTTAGGGCCCCTAATCCTGGAGGGGCCCTGAAGCGACTTTTATTTTTTTTAAACAGTTCATTTTTCTACAAAATCAAAGGAGTTTTTTTAAGTGTGTGTTATTAAAATAAGGTTATTTTAGTGATAGTGAAGTCAATGGGTTGAAGTACTATTAACCTTAGAATATGCTCTACGCAGGGGTGGTTTCTTAGTACCCAGAACCCCCCCTGATTAGTGCTGGCCGGAAGACACTCTATCTACAGTTGTGACCAGAGGATGTCTGTTATGATCCGGCCGGGCACAGAATAGAGGCTGCTTGTAGTATCATTGAAGAAGATAACAGTGGTTACCTAGACCTCGTTGCTGGTGGGAAGGGGCTCACTGTATGACCCATATTCAAGGATTCCAGCCCACCACCCCGTTCTCCGCCATTTGGGCCTTTGGGCATTGTTGGATGTTGCCCTATTGTTGCTGGTTGCGAAGGGGCTCCCATAACAGCTCAGGTTACGGAGCCCCAAAAATGTAGGTCTGCCACGGCATATTAATTACAGTCTCCTGTTTTCCCTGTATTTTGTTTCATATGTTAATGGATTGGACATATTATTGAACAATACCTCTGTTTTTGAATGTTTGCAGTCCTTGATTTTCTTGGTCCGTGACTGGAGCTTTCCTTATGAATTCCCTTATGGCTCTGATGGAGGAACAAAGTTTTTAGAAAAACGTCTAAAGGTTTGTGAATGATGTCTGTCCTGCTATAAATGAATGTACGTGGACACAAAATACCAATATATATCGCCTTTGTAATACATTCTAAATGTACCCGCCCACAATGGTGCCAGGGATGTCAGCTGACCTGGGTGGGAGGTGTGGAGGTCTGCATACATGATGGAGAGAAAGGTGAGCACAAATAAAATAAAGGAAATGAATAGAGGCATCACGCATCCAATAAAACCTAGGGCACCAATAAGGTCTGCGTATCCCCATGAGGAACATAAAGAGCCCAGTTATGTATCCACATGAAAAGCAAATAAGATTTATAAGGTGCATTTACGATTCCTATTTAGTGAGCATCTGCTGCCTAAGAACCCTGGATCAGGTCCTTGGTGGCAATCTCAGGTCTCATGTCCTGCTTCGCTGGTTATGAATTTGTTAGTTGAGGGTTGCCCGAGTTACTGCAGAAATCTTTGATTCCCTATCTACAGATCATTCTGTACTTCATATGGCAGATTGTGTCTTCATATGGCAGATTATTGATCAGAGCGCTGATTTTACATACGCTGCGTACGTGAGTCAGCCCTGTATAGGTAATGCTCATGCGCTGTACCTATGCTTCTGCAATGCCACACAGCCGCTCAATGCTGCGTTCTGTGCGGAAATCATCTTTCACAATGGCCACTGATCCAACCACCATGTGTGCGAGATACACATGGTGGGTGGCCTTAGGTATTTGTATTGTATAGTAAGGGCTGGATTTAGCTCTTAAGTATGATCCACTATTATATAAGGTTGCCCCCGGGTCATGGATTCACTCTCCGCACATAAATGAGCAGGGGGAGTGCCATGCTCTCCTACGTGTGGTAATGTGAAGCACAAATTCCAACGTAATCTGGATCAGGCTCTGTGTCCATTGCAGTCTTTGAACAGATGTATTGAGAAGAACCGACCTTCCTTAGAAGCATTGGTAACCATGGCACCATTAGTGCAGTCCGTTTGTTCTGCGGTTACTGACGTCACTTAGGAAGGTTAGATAATTGCTAAGAAACTGGCCAATTACAGCACTATGCTGTCTCTGAGGTCTCAACAGACAACTGTTAGGCTATTTCAGGATATCGTATAGTTTATTGTGTTGGATAAGTTCGCTTCTTTGTCACTTTTAATCGTGCTCAATAAATAAGGAATTTTTTTTTTTTAAAGAAAAGGGTCTCTTTTTTATCCTTTTATCTTTATCCTTTTTTTTTTTCTTTTTTTGTAATGCTTTATTTTCCTTGTTGTTTGTCTGAGCATGACTAAAACACACAAAGGAGCTAACTTATTCATTCAATGAATTGAGATTGGAACACTGTCTATGTGCTTCCCCCACCTTTCTTTGTACACTAGCGGGCTTAGCTACGGGAGACAGCAACCCCTGCTCCCCGCATAGAATGAGGGATTTCACCTGAAAGTTCCTTTTCGCCCCTGCTATATATATATATATATATATATATATATATATGATTTAAGACAGTTTAAACACTTAAGGTCGTATTCAGAGATCCGTCTGGCGATCGGAACGCAAATATACGCACAGACGGAGTAAGTAACACCTACCAAAACCACAGTCACTCCCCTTGCTAAACCGTGCCCACGGAGACTTCCACCTCCATAGACTAGCTGTAACTTTCCGTGACCATTTCCGAGCGTATGTATCCTCCGTCCGTGCGTATCTTTATAATCGCACCCACTTCCCTTCATTTAAATGCCCCCCGCCCATTTCTATGTAAATTCCTCCGTACGTATTTTTTCGAGGGAGTTCTGTGCGTATTTACCCACGTCCAAGTCCGTCCACAAGGCACTTCTGCGCGTATACTCAACGTGAACAGCGTATAAAAAGTTACTATGCATGCGCAGGTGAAACTTACATAAAAATACGCATGGAAAATGGAGAAAATACGGATCTCTGAATACGGCCCTTATTCCTCCCCAGTTCACCAGCCACGTTCTAATTTGGGTTGGGTTTGTGTACTCTTCTTCTTAAGGCCGCCATACACTAGGGCGATTATCGGGTGATTGGGCAAATAATCGCTCTAGTTAGTGGCCAAGATCGTTTTTCCAAACGCCAAATAAACGCACCAGAAACGCTCGGGTGCGATTATTTGGTCTTTTGGAAAGTTTAATAAATATCGAGAGAAAGCTCCAGATATTTTAAGGGAGCCAATCAGCAAGCTGAATGCTACCTATCCCTGCAATAGACGCTGCTCCATATCTATGTGAATTATACCTTCAAAGCTGTCAGAGCAGCATAGTGCATAGATATACAGCAGCGGCTATTGCAGGGAGTAGTACAGACAGGGATCTGCCGAATCCGCGCTGTGTGAAGCGCTGCCATAGAGAGCCCTGTCTCCCCCTCTCCTCTTCTGCTAGGATTATCGGTCCCAGCAGAGGAGGTGTATGGTGCCGATGACAGGAGATTTCCCTTGCGGGAAATCGTCCCGTTTATCGGGCCACCCCTACTGGGACCGATAATCGCCCTAGTGTCTGTTTACTGTGTTATTGTGTTATTAGGATGTCATGGGCATTAAATAAACAATTGTATTTGTCTGTTTTGCCAGGTATCAGAGAACCAACATGAGGAATTGCAGAACGTAAGAAAACATATCCACTCCTGTTTCACAAACATCGCCTGCTTCCTCCTGCCGCACCCAGGCCTCACCGTGGCCACCAACCCAAACTTTGATGGCAAACTTATAGGTTTGTTATAGGGAGCTTTCATGGCAATTCATTTCAGCCATGTTTCCACATAAAATCCCTCTACAGAGCACAAAATGATAGTGATCTAACAGAATCACACAACTTCATTTTTTCATCTTGGTGTTGTGTTTAAGATGGACAAAATATTGTCCACTTTTCAAATATAAAAATGTAATCAATTGTCTGCATTTCAAGGTGAAAGTAGACACATTAATAAGGCAAATAACCTTGAAAGTATGAGTAACTGTCACTGCATATCAAAATGTCCTGAATATACAGTAAATGACAAAACAGTTCATATATATCTATTTATGATTACAGAAATCGATGAAGAGTTTATAAGGAATCTGAAAGTGTTTATACCTTGGCTCTTGAGCCCTGAAAACTTGGATATTAAAGAAATCAATGGCAACAACATAACTTGTCGTGGCCTGGTGGAGTATTTCAAGGTAATTTTTTTGTTTTACTTACCTGAACACCATGCAGTATGTGTTTTCTTGGACCTTTCATATAAAGAGATGTATTAAAAAAGGAGGGAATGCATGTAAATTGGAGTGTGGTGGTTTCAAGGAAATGTGCAGAAAAATTACCTCACGAAAGGGTAGTTGTTAAGTGGGATAGTCTTTCATCTGAGGTGGTAGAGGCTAACACAACAGACCAATTTAAACATGCTGGGATAAATATAAGGATATCCTAAATCCCAAACTAAATTGTGTGTCAAGTGGTTTAGGTTTAGTATGGTTAAAAAAAATGTTAGATGGGTCATGTGACCTTATCTGCCATCACTGGACCGGATTCAGAGATGCGTGTGTCTAAAGTACGCAAAAAGCATGGATGGGTTTTTGGTGACTTACGCTTCCATAGGGCACCCTTAACTGTACAGTGTAGTTACACGCGTATGTTACTCTGTACATGCGTACATGACTAACCGCGCCCACAAAAGCTCGTTTAAATGCCCCCACCCAACTTCCCGTAACTTCACACGTATGAAAGACAGCCACGCCCCTCTGTACGTATGCCCCTAAGTGCGATTCAGAAGTACGTGTGTGCCTAATTGACTTCTGTACTTAAATACTACTTACCGGTAACTTACGTGGAAAAAGTTACTACGCATGCGCAGTTAATCCTAAATATACACACGGAAAACCATGCAAAATCGTATCTGTGAATACTGTCCACTTTCTCTATGTTTCTTTATCTAATATATGCATACATAGGAACCACAGAAAATACGTATTCATAATAGATAGGTGTTTGAATGCTATGATATGATATTGATATGATTGACTTATTTTTATAACAGGCCTATATAAAGATATATCAAGGGGAGGAACTGCCACACCCTAAGTCAATGTTACAAGTAAGTTTATATTTACATGGTATAGAGGAGGACATTTTGTTTTTTAATAAACCTCTTGTGATTGGTAATTGGCTTCAAGAGCTCCTGCACATAGGCCTTTCTAAGGAGACCTGTGTCAACATTTTCTGAAGCATCCAGAAGCCATTTTGCTTAGTATCATATAATGGAGTCTTATGAGTACACTGTGCTGTTTTGAACACATGCTCTGGCTTGGTTTTATTACCACATTTCTCTTTGTTTTTCTGTAGGCCACAGCAGAGGCCAACAATCTTGCAGCAGTGGCTACGGCTAAGGACCTGTATAATAAGAAGATGGAAGAGGTAAGAATAGACACTACAGGGTGATGCCTGTTCTGACAGTCTAGTAATGGCCGACTGTCCTCTCTATCCTAGTAATAGAGGACCTGATTCACACTTAAGAATCTTCTTAAAATAAGAACTTAAAGTCACTCCTGGGCAAAACCATGTTGATTGCAGGGGGAATTAATTTAATTGTATTCTTTGCATGCAGGGATATATCTTTGAATTGCTTACTGCACACAGATACTGACCAGCTTTACTATTACACTGTTATTTACACTTGGGATAGGAAATATCACCTCTCAACGCTATTACTGTTTGCAACAGATGAAATATGACTCCCCTGCAATCAACATGGTTTAGCCCAGGTGTGACTTTAAGTTCTTATTTTAAGAAGATTAAGTGTGAATCAGGTCCAGTAAGTCTAGAGGCGTGCCGGGTGCTGACAGACAATATTCAGGAAAGATCATACACTTGTGGAGCTATTTTATCCTCCAGACCCAGGTCCATGGACAAGCTACATAAGCACCGGAGCTGGGATTGGGGTACAAGGTACTGGGTGTCAAGCTGCTATTTAGTTAAGAAAGTTGTGTTCCTTTTCCTATGGCACAGCAGAATTCATTACTATATAAATTTTCTCATTTTGCTGAATATTGATCAAACAGAATTAAAATGTAAGCGTAAACATATTTTTTTCTTATTCATTTTTCCTTTTTTTCTTTTTATTTAATTTATTAGGCACCCAAGTGAATTATTGGGCTATTTACTTATTTATTTATAAAGCTACGATTGTTTTGCTTTTACATTATCCAAAGCTACCACAACATGGCTACCAGGGGCGGAACTACCATTGGTGCAACAGGTGCAGCGGTACCGGGGCCTATACTGATACAAGGGCCCACAGCCGTCATCACCGCACCACTGAAGCTCCCCATCGTGTTACCTGGGATATCATCAGGGCCAAAGCATATTTTTTGCACCTGGGCCCACAACTCGCTAGTTCCACCTCTGATGGCTACATATATTTTGTGTGTGTTGATACCGAAGACACAGAAATACCACATACAAGGATGGTGGCCATAGTTTTTAGGGTACACACCAATCAGCAAATGCTTAAAGGTTCTCATATGCCAGTAAGTCTCTGTGCCAGTAAGTTTTATGCTATGGGGGTGGAGAAGTCTGCCCTGCCAAAAGGTAGAACTAGATCTCTCTGAGTGTGGGGTCAAAGGAGGATGGAGCAGTGGACTGTGGATTGGAGGAAAGCACAAAAACCTTCATACCCCACCCTGTGTCACTGGTAACCATCTCCATATAGTAATTGACCCTTTTCCATCACTCCTGAATGGTCAGAGGTCTGGTGGACTTCTAGTGTGGGAAGGAAATGGCTGCATTGCTAGGATGGTGCATCAGGAAGAATGTGTATATAGAGATAGAGCAATCAAAGAGATTAAAAAGCCAGAAAAATGTACCTTCTACCCTGTGATAATATTGATGGCAAAATGTTTTATTTTTTTTATATTTATCACTCTT
>WWET01000145.1:173421-231132 GCA_011038615.1 Limnodynastes dumerilii | reverse complement strand
TTCCTTTCCTTTGTACCCCTTGTATTGAACAGGTGTGTGGAGGAGACAGACCCTTTATGGCACCCACCGACCTGCAACACAAACACCAAGAGCTGAAAGAAGATTCCGTGAAACTGTTCCGGGGGGTAAAGAAAATGGGTGGAGAAGAATTTAGTCGGCGGTATCTCCAACAGCTGGAGAATGAGATCGATGAGCTTTATATCCAGTATATCAAACACAACGACAGCAAGAACATATTCCACGCTGCACGCACTCCCGCCACACTGTTCGTGGTCATATTCATAACCTACGTGTTAGCGGCAGTCACCGGCTTTATAGGTCTGGACATTATAGCCAGTCTATGTAACATGATTATGGGACTAACGCTCATTACTCTGTGTACGTGGGCCTATATCAGATACTCTGGAGAGTACCGAGAGCTGGGAGCAGTAATAGACCAAGTGGCTGCTGCACTGTGGGATCAGGTATATTTCGTTATTTATATCCTAAACTATCAAAATATTAAGTCTGATTACATTACATATATAAGTACCTGCTAATGTGAGCTTGCAATTGTCTTTGAAGTAATGCAATCTGTGAATCACCAGCTATGGAGGAATTAAAAATGCTGTAGTTTAACTACAATCATATAGCCAAGATAATAGGTTAAATATGTCCTTAAGCCCAAGTTCCAGTAACAATGGATTAGATCTAATCTAATGAACACGCTGCTCTTCTAGCTCCGAACGTAACACTAGTGGGGAACAGATACCAGATTTTGTGTATGAGCACTGGGTGGGCCTCTTATCTCGCTCACATAGAGTTCTGTTCTGAGATCCCTACTTTTAAACTTCCGATTCGCTCTCACTTAAAATGAAAACGGATCGTTAGTCTTGATAGGGCGGCATACATTGGGTACGCCTATAAAGTAAAATTAATATGCTTCCCACTTCCACTGGCCCTCGCACCCGCACTGCCATTGTAAACCCGTCAGAAGCAAAAAGAGTATGGGTGATTTGATCATGCGAATACAAAATCTGTACATTAACCATGGTGCGTGCGTATACATACACCTCACGACTAGCAATCGAAAAACTCCCTGTATTCAGAAATCTGGATTCAATCCAATTATTGTAAAATTTATTTACAATTCGCAAATTAATAATTCATTCATGATAGGAAAAAGTGAGATTTATTTTTGCAATAGGGCTAAAAGGGAATGAATCGTTTCGTAATGATAAAAACATTTGGACTTTTAAGTTCATTTTAGTAATATGAAATACAATACTGCAACTAGAGATGGAACGGGAGAGAGAGGGGACAGCCTGTCACAGGCAAACGCCACACATGTAGACCTACTGATATATTTTTGTATGTCTGTAAAAAGTAGCACTTATATTAGGGGCAGGAGGGATCACACATTGGTGATGTTAACGGGGTGTCATGCTGGTGCATATGTTGCCGTGTACAGTGATCTCTAGATACTTAGGTCTATGTGCGCAGAAATACAATGTTTTCAAATGACTATATTCTGACTGAACTATAGTGTTAGATTAAGTGATGTTGGGAACAAACCTTGAAATATAGGGCCTGATTCAGACTTAAGAAGGAGCTTGAAATTAAGAGAAGCAAAACCATGTTGATTTCAGGGGGAGTCAAGTTAATTGTATTCTTTGCATGCAGGGATATATCTTTGTGTTTCTTACTGCACACAGATACTGACCAGCTTTACTATCACACTGTTATTTAGATGTGGACTGGAAAACATCACCTCTCAACTCTAATACTGTTTGCACCAGATGAAATATGACTCCCCTGCAATAAACATGGTTTAGCCTAGGAGTAACTTTCCTCTCTTAGGACCTGATTCACACTTAAGAATCTTCATAAAATAAGAACTTAAAGTCACACCTGGGCTAAACCATGTTGAATGCAGGGGAGTCATATTTCATCTGTTGCAAACAGTACTAGTGTTGAGAGGTGATATTTCCCAGCCCAAGTCTAAATAACAGTGTGATAGTAAAGCTGGTTAGTATCTGTGTGCAGTAAGCAATTCAAAGATATATCCCTGAATGCAAAGAATACAATTAAATGAATTCCCCCTGCAATCAACATGGTTTTGCCCAGTAGTGACTTTAAGTTTTTATTTTAAGAAGATTCTTAAGTGTGAATCAGGTCCTAAATTTCAAGCTCCATCTTAAGTCTGAATCAGGCCCATAATTTCTTACATTTATAACAAATCTTCTACCTTTATATAGTTAAAAAAAAAACCTCCTTGATGACTTCTAATATTCTGGGTTTTTTTTCAGGGTTGCTGACTTTTTAGAGCTTCCCTCACGGTTTATGCAAATTGCGTCATTAAGCCCCGCCCCTGCCAATCACTCTTGTATTTTCAGGGGATGGACGAGGCTTGAAGACATCATCAAGCCCTGCACATCCCTAGTAACGCTAGGAATTACAGTAGTAATTGCTGGCTGGTGGGGCTTGCGGGAGATTTGCCGACTCTCCCGGGAGAGGCGGCAACCCTGGTTTTTTTTATTACCCAGTTTTCCATGTTTCAGAAAATAACATCAATGGCCAGATTTATTAAACTGCGGGAATGGAAAAAGTGGAGATGTTGCCTATAGCAGCCAATCAGATTCTAGCTTACATTTTCTAGTATGTACTAGGAAAGTGAGAGCTAGAATCTGATTGGTTGCTATGTTCAACATCTCCACTTTTCCTTTCCCGTAGCTTAGTAAATCTGACCCCAAGAGTAAAAAATGCTTCTCTACAATGAATAAATATTTTTTGTATTGTTCATGTTTATATCTAAAACAGTAGAAAATATTTATCCAATGGACGAAAACTAACTTGTTATTTATTTTTATTTTAAATGGCTTCTGAAAAAGGGAAGCACCAATGAGGTAAGTGTATTGATCCACTAATATACATTGATGTTTGGTGTACTATATTGGATCTATGAATTCAGAGTACCGGACGTATAACATATATGTTTAGCGATTTTTACTACTGCGCATGCTCTGACTGTGAAAGACCGCATTTACGCAATCTACGTAAGAAAAAGATACGTAGATTACGTTAAAAAATTACTATGCATGCGCAGTAGTAAAAATCGCTAAACACCGGACGTATTTGTTATATGTCCAGTACTCTGAATACGGGCCTATGTTCTTTTAAAGGCTTGTGAAAGCGAGTCTCAACTAAGCAAAGAACCCATTCTGACGGCAGGGCGTGACGACCAGCCATGCGTACAGCATGTGCACATGGTGGGCAGGGGAGGTATGCTTGGATAGGCCCTTATGTACAATCCTCCATTACAAGCGTGTCCCTTATGCACAGGGATGTATGTGTAAATGTTAAGGTAGGACTCTGGGCATGGAAGTGGCGTACATGTGATGGGTGTGCAGTGACCTCGCACGCATGGCATCTAGAATCACATGTACTTACGGAGACTTACAGACATTAGGCCAGACCCACAGATAATACTGTGATCCCACTTACACATGTGACGTGCGTAAGTATGCTCTATGTGGCCTCCAGATGTTATGTTCATTTTACTAATGTAACTTCCACCGTACGGAACTAAGTTCCGTATGATGGTATATACGTAGAAATGGGCTGTGCTCCCCCTCCGCACGGTAAGGTGTGCGAGGGGAATCATTTATAGTTTACAGTGTGGGTGTGATCACCCACTTATGAGCGGATCAGCAGTTGAACGGACCGCTGATCCGCAAGTGTGACTGAAGGCTACCTTGTGGCAACATAAGTTACACTTTTACGCATGAAAGGGGTGAGACAGGGGGAGTTCACTCTCCTCTCGTGTGCAAATAATCACCCCCTCACATACGTATATGAGGGGGTTGAAGGCATTGGGCTACCTTTAGTGTTGGGCCATCATGGCACTATGATAGGTAAAGCTTATTCACAAGCCATTTGTAAACAATATAACATTGACTAATATTGACTTTATTGGCCTAATTCACGCTTAAGAAGCTTCGTAGATTTGTGAAATTACCTACTACACATGCGTAGTAGGTGATTTACGCAATCTAAGTACCAGTTAGTTACGTAAATTGCCTCTGTGCAGTCTTTAAAGACCACATGGAGTAGTTTAGTTAGGAGACAGGGTAATGCCTCCTCAGGGAGTGTTTAGATAGTGGGAGGGGGAGAGAGTTAGATTAGCCGGTGAGGGCGAGGGAGGCATTGTCCGTGCGTAGTTTGCTTCTTAAGAAGGACACTACGCGCGGTAAGATAAGGTAGCCCTATGGCACTCTTAAGTGCCATAAGGTACCTAAAAACGGGGGGTGGATTATGGGCTGCACCAGTGAGTTAGCTGTGGATCTGTCCGCATCTAACTCACTCTTAGGTTTGAATACGGCCCTACGTGTGGTGGCTGCTGATGAGAAAACAGCAATACATTTAAATGCTCGTTGCAGTTTTAATTGATCGATGTTGAATCATGTGGCTATTTCTGTATTGTTCTTCTTTGTCAGGCGCTCTACAAGCTGTACAGTGCTGCAGCCACCCATAGACACTTATATCACCACGCCTTCTCCACTCCACAACCTGCGGCTGCTGAAGAACACGAGAAGAACAACTAGTGGCAGCATTCCCTGGAGCCAAGAGAATGCTTCACTGACTAAGCTGCATGACCTTCAGTATTCACTCACTGGTAAACTCTGACTATGTCATGGCAAAGCGGTTACGGTTACATCTTTAAGAGGCGGTGTTTATGTGGTCAGGTGGCCGCTGGGCCACAGGTACTGCCACAGTCTACCAGAAAACCGCTACGGCTGAACCTGGGACGCAAAAACATACACTGGCTAATTCACTTTTAAAGAAATAATATCATTTATTGTATAATATATTGCTTATATATTGCTTATACTGTAAGTTATTTTACATACGCACTTTATTTCTGAATAAGTGAAAGTTCATCACTGTCCTAACGTGGCTCATGTTTTCCTGATGACAGCACAAAAAGGACGCCACCATGTGACATGTTCCGTTTACAACACCTGACTTGTGAAACCACCGGCAGGTTCTCTTCACCGCTGCAAGCGTTATTGCTGCCTCTATTTTTCTTATTCTGTTGTTGTTATACTACTTTATACTGGTTATGGTCATGGAGAACACAAGGTATCGAGAACCGTTTTATAAATGTTCACTACCGGAGAAAGGCTCACTTACACTGCAGGAAACTTTTACAATTCTTAATGAAGGTTTTTAATGGTTGCGTGTCCAATGTTTTCCCCCTTTGAGAGCATGCAAGACAACCAAGTAACACAGGTCTAGTTTAAGAAGCCTGTTGAGGGGTACTTGTAGAGAGTGTTCAAAATCTGTAGTGGCACCAGGTCCTGATATTATGCAAATACAGAACTACAACCCCAAGACACACTTCATAAGTTTAAAGAGAAGTTAAAACAATCCAAAAAAAACAAACCTTAAATAATCAAATATTAAGTTTATTTAGTTTTTTATTATATTTTAGACCCATGATTGCTATATTCAGGGGAGTCCTTAGAACTCAGGTAGTGTTGATTGTCAGCAATTTTAAACAGCCTTTGAGTCTTACTTAGTACATTACGTAGACCATTCATGCACATTACAATAGTGAGATTACAATTGTGGTATTTGAAGTCTTTTTTTTTTGTTTTACATGCAAGTTGATGTAGATAAAAAGATTGTAACTTTGAAATATCTGCAGGAGCTGGAAATGAGAAAGTGTAGTCTCAGCATTTAGCTAATGTATTTGCACCTTCTGTGGTCTTTAGGTAAAAGACTGAACTGGATAGTTCTAAAAGCAACTGATCGCTTTTCATAGCATTAAAACATTCACTAAGTGAACCACCCAATGTGTTAAACCATCCTGAAGCCAATCACAGTATCAGAAAGTTCACAAGTTTAGAGGGGATTATAAAAGGAGACAGTAAAGAAATGCCTTTGCATAAAAATATCCACATATCAACTTCATCTATACAGAAACCAAACAATTACACTACAAGACTTATCATTTGAAAAATAAAGGCTTTTTTTTTTTTTATTTCAATTGCATTTTTTAAATCCTGTTTCTGTATTTTGGTTTTTGCAGTAATATTCTACAGTAGTTTAGTAGAGAATCAGTGTCAGGATATGGTACTTTATGTTTGCCACTAAAAAAAATTAGCATGACACCTATTTAAAATGAAAGGCTGGTCACACTTTGTGTGTGTTCCCCAAAGACAGCAGACCGGGTGTCGGACTGTACGCTGCCCTGTGGTTGGAGCGGTGATGCCAAACCCCCACTGCATCCTAGGTCACTCCCCTCACTCGTATGGAGTTGTGCTAACCAGACCCTAGCTAAATTTCCACACCGCCTCCCAACCGTTGTACAATGGAGGTGGAGCATAAATCTGGATTCTATATCAGGGCCCTTACTGTACAATCTACATACCTCCCATAGAGTAGAGGGGATTCCTCTTCCTGCTCTGTCCTGTCTCGCCATCAGATTCAGTGACAGGACAGATTTGCGCACTCTGGATCCAGAATTCCATCCTGGTAATGTAATCACAGCGATTGGAAAACACCCCATTTGAATTAACCCAGATCTGGGTTTAAAAATAAAGCCTTTAAGAAAAACTAGTAAATGAAGCGGGAAAGAAACCGCTACCATTCACAGGAAGTAGTTCTACTCAGTACTATTACACGATCACCTATTGATGGTAATAAGGATAGCCTCCTAATTTAGTGGCCACTTCTTTCATAAAGCTGAAAACAGTGTAAAATATGCGTGTTTGACACACTCACCAGGATTTCTTATACTCCCTCAGGGTTACTCAATAAAAACAGTTGCTACTTTGCAAAATGGCTGACATATCAGAGTGGCCTATAAGAAAGGATTGATTGTAACTCCCATCTAACCAAACAGGTAAACAGCATTTACATATTCTGAAAGAGTCCTTGATAATTTGTCAAATAATAAAAAAATAGCAGAGGTATGGAAAGTAATCCCTTAGGATGTTTTTGTAGTGATATTTAATATTCACATTGACATTACGGACTAACAAGTATAGGTAAAAACATAATACACACTCGTAAAATTGTAGTTGATACCCAACTGTTAAAACACTTGCATAGTAAATATTGCATTAAAGTATATGCTATATCAGTCACAAGATTGTTTGGTGTTTATAATATACATGGTTTACATATATAACGTTTTGATGCTGGATGAGGACTGACCTAGATAGGTCATAAGCGCCGTTACACTGGCTTGCACTTGTGTTATGTATCCACTGTATCACTAATAAACATCTCCTCACCAGTCCACTGCCTCACATCTATTTCTTTCCAGTCAGACTTACAGACTTAGGGGAAAAGTATTCACTCCACCAACCCGAATAGCCAAAGAGTTTAAAATTAACAGGGCAGCAAGTGTAAGCATCATACTCATACACACACACACACACACACACACACACACACACACACACACTAGAGTGAATGTATAGGAATCTCAGAGAAGTTACAGGCTCCAAGTAATTGAATAGGCTACATCCTCAGTGATGTCATGAGTTCCTAGCAAATAGAAAGGCTCCATTGCTGTGGAGGTTATTGGTTCCTAGTTAGGGGTTGGTTGCATTCACAGTGAATAAATAGGCTCTTTTGCCACATGAGTTCCTAGAGAATAATAGGCTGCATTCCTGGTGATATCACTAGCTCCTAGTGAATGGATAGGCCACATTCACAGTGATGTCATGGGGTTTTTTGTGACTGGATAGGGTGTATTGTATTGCCAGGAATGTCATGAGTTCTTAGTAAATGGATGGTCCTCATTAGGATACATATTGGTTAAAATCCCAAACAAACTGCTTCAAATAGTATAGTTTTATATTTAACCACTTAATACATAAAAGTTCCACAGCCTCAAAGCACAATCTTTCCCACTCATAAAGAGACAAGATACAAGTATGTTGTCTGTACAAGTACTTCACTGTAATAGGTTGCCCAACTGCAAAAAAAAATGTTGGACATTAATAATAACCAATGCAAAGCTTTGTTTTCTTTGAAATTCCCTTTATAAAAATATTTAGTATTCATTATGAAACATTGCTTCTACTTCCTGTCCTGAGGGAAGGCATGGTCAGAAGTTCTTGTTGTGCTGGGCATACCACTGCTGTCTCTGTTTGCGCGTCTCCACCTCGGTGATAAGTGTCTGTCTATAGGCTTCGTACAGTTTTACTATCCTCTCCAGTTCTTTCATAAAAAGCAATTTGAGCATTCCCTGGTACGTGTCCAAATCCGCCAGCTGGAAGAGTTCCCACTTCAAGATGTGGTCATATCTGTAATCAGGAAGAGACATGTTCAGAGGCACTGCATTATGTATGGAGCAATCGTATCCCTGCAGATGGTGATAGAATCAATAAAACATGGCTTATTAAAACAAAACAGGTTTTATTGCAAACATAAATAATGATTATTCTTCCCGTAAGAACTACACCAGCATAACTCTTAGCGGCCTATCTTCACTGATTTATCCCTTCTCTTAGTCAGGCTATACTCACGTAATCTTGATCAAACCTTCTATTTTACTCCTAATTGGCTAACAGTGTGCCAAAATAGCAATAAAGTTTTAAAAAGGAGAAGGGGGTTGTGGGGGTTAGTGGTAACAGCATATTAAAAAACTAATGTATAAAATTAAAACGTTTCCAAGAAACGTCCCAAAATAGGAGATTTTGCCTGTCACCCCCACACATTGTGGGATTCTTTCTTTGTTATCGGATATCTATCAGAATAGAAAAAAAAAACCTCTTAAGAAGGAAACTGCACAATTAGATAAGGTTGCACTCTTAAGTGCCATAAAGTACCTAAAAACGGGACGGGGAGGGGTCCAGAGAAGTAGGTGCGGATACTCGCAAGTGTGAATGCGGTCCTATGTCCATGATTGTTAGTGTAAATTTGATATCAGTGATGGGCAGCCCGATACACTTTACAGACCCCTCATTACTTTTACTATAGCTATAACCACAGGCAATACATTCTGTGAAAGAAAAATCACTTCTATAAAATAATGCAGCTATCATCTCGCACAAGTGTCACAAGCCATAACAAACACTTTGGACGACGACACAGGAAGCAGCTGGTGGCTGCCTGTTGCTCATCACTGATTTATGACGCCGAGTGAATTGTTTAGGCTCTACATTTCATTGTGACCATTATATTACGTGATGTTCATGCTCAGCTTTGTGCTTCTGGGAGGCACTGTCCTCTGCTAGCTGTGGCCCCCACTCACCAGAGAACAGCCCTCCCACACCGATGCCTTTTATAGATTTTGCATGCCGGGTCTGGCCAACCTGTGCATCTCCCAGCATGCTTTGTCATGCATCAGTTATGTCTCTGCAGTTAAAGCATACCAGGAATCGTAGTTTTAAAACACCTGGAGAGTCACAGGTTGGCCAGGCCTGTTGTATAGTGATGGGATAGACATGATGCCTACTTCCAAACAACATTTTGTTTATTCTAGTATATATTTGAGGGCAGACAAAAACATAGAACACGCTGTTGAATTTGCGCTGCTTTGGTATTGTGATAAAGAAACATATACCCCTTTCAGAGAGAAAACCCAGGTTAAACCTGGGTCAATCAACACAGCTTTTAGTCGTGCTGAATCTGTCAGACCGCAGCTACAACCCGGGAAAAACCTGGGTTGTAGCCATGCACACTGGAGCCGTGTCTGCCGAGGCACACACTGCTCCCCATCCCCCAAATTTTTACAGATTTTTTATGGAACACGGGTTGAATAACCCGGGTTCCCCGTTCATACTGCAAAACGGGTTAGGCTGACCCGAGAATAACCCTGGTGGACCCTTTCACACCAACACCTGACTTGGGTTATTCCCGGGTCGATAGCTTGGTCTGAAAGGGGTATAATATTAAGAAACGGACTTTAATTACGCACAACATCCGTAAATGAATGTTTGTTTAATGTTAAAAGCAAACAAAGGCTTGTTCTTTCTTTACATAAACAATGTCTGTTCTCCTGAAATCCCAAAACTGCTTCAGGCAGTTCCTCCTCTATTAGGTGTCCCAGGATTTCCTTCTGATACAGCCATATCCCCCACCCCCTCCCGGAGGATAAACATGCCACACAGAACCTTTCCGGCAATTATAGTAAATCATTGCCTTGCTGGATGAAATGTACAGTTTCAGATAATAGGGTGATGATATGTAATCAATGGTAAACAAATAAACGGTCAAATAATGTATGTGCTGGAATCACTCTATAGGGCTGATTCAGAATTTGGGAGTAAGGGGAAAATAGTACAGTGTAAGTGTACAGATCGGCTAAACCATTTTGCAAAGTAAGGGGAGCGAATTAATTTAAAATCTTTTGCATGCAGGGAAAATACTTCACTTTTGCACACAAGACTCACATACTGCCTAGCTTTATATTTATTCTATATAACAGAGTTGAGCAAAGAAACTTCACCTCTCAATTCTAATTCTGGTTTCACTCTGTAAAATTGCCTCCTCTTGCAGTTCAACATGGTATTGCTCAGGTCTACACTTGCACCTTTAGAAACGGTGCAAGTCCAACTTTGAATCAGCCCCCCATGTGCTTTCCCATGTGTTATCAATGGTACAGAAACGGGCAGTAAGGCACAAACCTAGCACAACGCTTAATTAGGTCTCAAGACATTAGGCCACTGTAGGTCAAACCACAGACTAAATAAGCTAAAAAAAATGCACATCATAACTAGAAGAGGCTCCTCTTACATGACTATAACGCACACGGCCAAATTACAGCCGATAATAGGCATGGTATCACAGCATGGAAGAATGTGAAGGCATGAACTCTCTTGCAGTACAGTTTTATTGTCTTTTTTGAGAAGCTGCATCTGTCACTGTGCCTGATCCAGAGGTGAGCATAGACCAGCTGCCGGGACCTTTCTCTGCGTGATTTTGTACTGTGCACACTCGGAACTGAAAAACGCGCAGTCACGGCCAAAGCATTGTGCATGTGTAAAATCATTTCTAGATCCAGAGATCCGTTTCCATGAAGGAACGCAAGTATACGCACGGCCGGTGCAGGCCAAACCCATGACACTCCCCTCTCTCGGCCGTGCCGTCGATGACTTCCGCCTCCATAGAGCACTTGTAACTTTCCGCGAGCAGTGGCGTGCGTATGTGTCCTCCGTACGTGCGATTCATGTTAGTCGCGCCCACATACCTTCATTGAAATGCCTTCCCCGCCCATTTTTATTTAAAATTTCACGTGTGTATTTTTGCGTTGCATATCTGGACATATGTACCCAAGTGCGATTCACAAGTCTGTCCGTGAGGCACTTACACGCGTGTAGTCTATGTATACTACGTAAAATAAGTTACCACGCATGTGCAGTTGAAACGTACCTAAAAATACGCACGCAACTGGGCGTGAAAACGGTTCTCGGAATATGGCCCACAGTCATAAAAAAAATTGTGGTCACGTTTTTGTTAAAAAATATTGTATGCTATTATTTGCTGACATTTACATTCAGACAGAAGCACATGTAATAATCAGAACTTTTGTTTACAGCCAGCAATACACTGTACAACCCGGCATTTATGCAGCATATTAGCTGTCTGTCACCACTGCTGCAAGCAGAATACAGCATAACCAAGATCATCTGTGTTATGATTAGCAAGGTGAGCTGTACCTCTGCGTGAAAGGACACGGCTTAGCTTTGTGTCAATGACATTACACACCTTGCCCTACTCAGCATGTACCTGTGAGCTGGGTGCATTGTGGTAGGGCAAAGTTTTGTGGGCGGAGGAACAATAAAGTTTACCCATCATGCATTGTGACAGTGGAAGCAGCCTTCATTAGGCGTGTTATTCCTCATTGACATTACCATGAGAAGAAAAAAAAAAATCACAGATACAATAAGCTACACAAGTACAGCAAATACAATGGCTAATCTTTAGCCTCGTCATGTTATCTCTACTTGTAAGTGTTACAAGAGGCATCTCGAAAAAGAACAACATGTATTTTAGCTTTTAATTTCTTTGAAACCGTGTGTAAAATGACGCAATCCTTCCGAAAGAACAGATGTTGAAGATTATGCTCACTTAATAAAAGACAATTTGACTACAAAATAAGTTTACATTAAACATCATAGGTCAAAAGATGGGTGATTGGATGCACAGAGCAACAGCAATGAGAGAGCAGAGACAATGAAGCAATACAATCTTATATTTCTATTGTTGTTGGCTTTTCCTGAGCGGTGCTTATATTCCCCACGTCAGAACAGAAGGAATCAGTCACTGTATACAGACAGTATCCAAAGAAAACAGAGCCAGGCTGTTGGTAGGGGGTGGCTGCTGTATGAAAGTTTCTATATGGAAATATAACATGAATGTATTTTTAGAACGAGCGCCTTAATTTGCAGAACTGTAGATGTTTTCAAGGTGCCTTGTGGGGAACTGCTAAGATTGCCAACGCTACAAACTACCCGGTCCAACTCATAGAGGTTCAGGGTCAATGATCAGCATATGCATTAATAACCCTGGTTAAGCTCCAACTGCCTGAAGAGAACAGATGGTCCTTTCATGCTCATCAACCAAACCTGCTATGGCATGCTACCCGTCCAAAAGCCCTACCTATCACGTCTACAGCGACCAGCCTGGCCAGGGTAAGGGGTGGATGACTGCAGGTGAAGGAGAGAACTGGTGTACTCAGATATACGTATATATAAGTCACAAATACATAAACGTGTCCACCACACTACAGATGCAGAGTATTAAAATTAATCCCATTTAATGAGAACAGCTTTGACTTAATATTTTTAAAGACAGACCACCTGTTTCCCTTATAAAATCACATTATTTAATGGTTTTCTTTAAAAAGAGTTAAGAGAAAAGAATGATGAAAGAACTCACTTTACAGGGGCTCTGGCATAAACCTGAAGCCAGTCGGGGATCTCTGCGGTATGGTATGGATTGGCAGGCACTAAGAGCGTCTGGCTTCTCTCTACTTGCTGCGGCTGATAAGTTACTGGTGGAGGGAGAGGAGGGGGTTGGTCATATCGGGGAACACTGCAAAAGAAAAGATCTGAGTAAGTCAAGATACAAAAGTCCTAAAAGCTGCAGCGCACAATATGATGTCACTAGATCCTGATACTCTGAGAGCCGGGGGGCATCATTAGGTGGCTACATACTGCATTATAATCGTAAAGATCTGCATCCTTCCTAATAGGATCCAATTATCACTGTTTTTAAACGTGTTCTCTAATCAGGTGTCCCAAAGAACACACCGAACTACACATTTTCTTTTAAACTAATCAATTCCAATGCAAAAAACTTTATTTTGCACCAATAAAAAAAATTAGCATTACACTCCTTTGTGGTGACTGTGTATAGGGCATCTAGTGAAGCAATATTATCATAGATCTGAATGGCTCAGCAGCGCCACACAGTGGCAGAGGCAGAACAAACATTGAAAAATATTCAAGCAAGATAAACAAATAAATTAAGACACTAAATGTAACAAGGGGCTTATCACGGGACTTCATGTACTAATCGATACAAGATAACGGAGTGTCTCAGAGGGAGAGTGGGACCGTTCTGTTAGTGTAAGTACAGGAATTGTAATGTCAGATCTGATAAAGATAACAGCATGAGAGCCTGGGCTATATCTCACCGAGCCAATCAATTAACAGTATGCCAGTGGTTTCCAAACCTGTCCTCAAGGCTCCCCAACAGTACGTTTTCCAGATCTCCTTGCTGGAGCACAGGTGTGTTCATTATTGACTGTTTAAAAGATCAACAGGTGGTATAATTATATACCTTGTTCTGTAGGGAGATCTGGAAAACATGCACTGTTGGGGAGCCTTGAGGACAGGTTTGGAAACCTATGCATCATTAGACAAATATGCTGAAGAAGAGACTTCTGCATCTACAAGATAAAGTCCACATATATCTGTACAGGTGGAATGATTCAGACAGTGGGATTTACCTTGGGGCACAAGGGTGCTTGTACTGGGCTCTTTTATTAATATGATCCACATAGTAAACGCCGAACTCCGCCGACTCAACACGCTCCCAGCCAGGGGGCAGCCCTTCTCTCTCCAGGGGATGGCTCCAATGTGTAGTGTTGGTATTATGATCAATGTAGTACTTCCGCCCCCTTATTGTCCAGTCCACTGTCCAGCCAGCAGGAAGGGGCATATCTTCTGAGCTATGATTGGTTAAGTTTCCTAATGAGGTAGCTGCAACCCTTCCGATACCTGTGCCAGAAAGAAGAGAACGCTCTTTATAAATAGAATGCTGAGCTCTGCTAACGAGCTGACCAGCAACACACACACCTCTAAGCTGGGAAAATATGCTGATACTGGAGCTACAACAATGCAGGACAAGGCAGAAGAACAGCTTGAGAGGTTCATTCACCCGACCAGCAGCTTATAACATACAAGGGAATGTAAAGGGCTGGAAACCCCTCCCATAGGAATCCAATTCCTGAAAGGTTTACTTCATACTAAGAGGATGAGCACATCTCTGTTGTTTTTGGAGAACAGTCAGATCTGAGAACGTTACATTAAAGGGCCTTTAAACAAGAGTGTAGGCTACCTGCTTACATTTATTAATATGGGGCTGGATCCACACTTATGAAAAGGAGCCATTATCCGCTTTGTGCTCGGGGGAGGTATGCAGATAGTACAGTGAGCGTGTGCCAAGCACCCTCCGCACTATTCGGAATGCTGAATATGCAGAATGAAGTTTTCATGCAGTGGTCGGGTAGCGGATGTCTGTGCGAGCAAGGAGAGTGGCTTTTCTTCGCCTGCGTAGAAGGCTGGATCCACTGCTCAGAGTGCAGCGACACTGGGAGTAAGGATACATTCCAAGGAAGCAAAGTTTCCCAGCTTGATGGAACAATGTGCATTCTGCTGACACTCTAGTGTCTTATATTAAATCTTCATTTTTTTTTACTAATTTAGAATTTTTGTTGTTGTTGTATAAAAAGAGAAATAATGTGCTCACAAACAGTATTAAGTCGTGCAAAATATAAATCCATACGTGAGCCTTTGTGTCCAGCTACAAGACACTGCACTCTTTAAGACATCTATAGAATTGGTCTTCATTTCTGTGACAGGCATACAGTTACAGCCACTGTAGAAGGAACACATATGAATCTAAATGGAGTACTTCTATGAGCCGTTTTATATAGCACCAATTGGCCAGCTGCAGCAACCTGATTTATCACCAATCGGATCTCTGAGCAACAAAGGCAGATGGGTCCACAAATGCTCGGCTGCACTGTCCATAGATCTGTACGCATCATGCGAGAAGGTCTTTAATATCGCGTGCAACAGGCAAACATGAATATATACCAAGCGGTGCTTTGCTCTTACCTGCAGGATGTCGGCCTTGTCCGTGCAGAATCCTCTGTATGTGATCCCCGCCATGTTCATAAAATCTATACTCGTCATGGGCACGATCCCCAAGTTGCTTTCGCCTTTGTCCATCATAGTGGTGGTCCAAGCCAAAATACCTTGTGTTTGCATCTCCATTCTCCATGGTGGAGTTTGTTTCTGTTAAAAAGGACTGTGAAGAGGAACCACGAACTAAATAGGAGGGGGCAGAAAGTCTGTTGCTTTCCCTGCGTAAAACCTCCATGGGAGGTCGTTGAACTTGTGTCCGTAAAAAACTGTGATTTCGAGCAGCCGCACCGTCCCCTGCAGGCGTGTACTGGGAAGGAGCAGGGTCTGGTGGGCAGATATCAGTTCGTCGGGGGATGGTTGGGCCATGGCGGATAAAAGAAGGCATCAAATCTGAAAGAAAAAAAAAAAAAGGATTGCAGAAAGTTAACAAAATTATCATATAGAGGAAAAGGTTAACTTGCATTGAAAAAAAAATGAAAACAAAATTTTTTTTTATAAACCACGTTATCCATTGTGAATGCTCTTTTAGTCTGCTTCTTGACTTGTTGTTATACACTACAACATTAAATTGTTATTATATGTGTTTAGCCTTTTTAGCATTCTTCCCTGTATGAGCTACAAAAAGATTACACAACACATTTCACTGATCACTGGGTTTTATTGTTTTCATTTTGTCCAATTTAAGAGATGGTTGAGAGGAAAGAAAACATTTGTTTTTATTAGAGAAATATTTGATAAAAAATATTGTCCATTGCTGTGCCAAGTTTACTGGTTCTTATGCTAGGTTGAAGGACCACTGTCCTTTTGTGTACTGCATCTATTGGAATAACAAACAAGCCTTTTCCCTTCAACTGCAAAATCTCAGCCTTGTGACATGTGGATTTCATTTGAATTTGCTCTCACTTTAATCATGGATTATAATGAATCTTATGTTAATTTGGCCAGGTGGACCTGTATACATTAAACCAGGATGTTTGCAATGAAGCAATTTATTACCCTATCCCTATGTATATATGACTGCTCTGACTCGTTACACAGCAGAGTATCTTACAAAGCTACCTGATCGTGCATGCTAAAGTCTTGGTTATATGTTATTGTCTATTGGTATGACCTCTGTTTACTGCTATTGATTATGTTTGCTGTATAGCTCATTATTGACTTTGCAGTTGCTTTTCTGTAAAATTTTTGCTCTGCAAGTGCAATCCATACACACTGCAAATAACTTATTTTTTGCTATTGAAACCACACAAACATTGAAAAACAAAAGACCCACAAACTCAAATTATCAGTGGCAACAAGTTTTTTGCATTCAATTACCCTTCTATAAAAATGTTTATGTACACAGTAAAACCTCTCAGAAGTTCACTCAGCTCTGGGGCCTGTGACTGCTTCAAATAATAACCAGATTAACTAATAGTCTATGATAATTTAATATTGTATATTCATGAAATGTTTTAAAGATTACCGACAACACTTGGAGAGTTAAGTCTTCATGCATCCCTCTACTCCTTTGTTTTACCACTACTCAGTGCCCGCCCAAAAAACCCTATAATTGTACACTGTACTGAAGAAAATAAGAATAAAAAAAAAACTATCAATAGTCTTAAAAAAAAGTGCCACAGGAAAGTTTGTCATTTTATGGGTGGCCAGAGGAAGAAAGTGAAGTTTAACAACAAGGAGACTAATACGTCCATATGAGGACTGGGAACAATAGGCTTCTGAATTGCTTGTCTAACTACCCTTAAGAGATTTTACACTGCACAATAAACGTGGTGTTATTCATTACAGAAAGACTGGTGCTCTACCAAAAGGTTAACTCCTCTCATGTTAACATAAACTGTAAAATGATGAGATATCTGCGTTTGCAATAATTAACAATGGAACATTTCTCAGATGTTTCAAAAGAGTATAAAAATACCACAAAGTTCCCATAATAAAAGTTTCTCTGTTTTGTGATAAAGAACATTACAATGTATTGTCTGCTCTCATGGAGTCAGACACATACATTCCTTTGTGTGTTTCAGGTGCTGCTGACATGGAGAAATATGCAAACAAACAGATGAGCATTGTTACTTGTATGTGATGTGGAGGTTTCTCTGAAATGAAGCAACAGTTTGTGCTTTATATCAATGTACTATGTGTACATCCTAGATGAGTCTCATTAACCCTACAGACCTACTAAACTTACTTTAAACCCCAGATCTAAGGGTCCCTAACCTTCGGAAGCCTCCTAGAACTATTATTATAGAGCTAGATAATCTTATTCACCATTGCAAACCCCTAAATACATTGCATCACACTAAGCACCATTGACTAACTCCCTTATAGTGTATGATCACCCCTCTTTTTCAGCACCTCTTAAAATGACTCTCTCAGCCAGGTAAGTATGCCTCACTCCAGAGTCCCATGATCCAATGCTCAGTGACCCCAAGATCCCTCACATACCCTGCCAATCCCTATAGTTTACTGTCTCACCCTATGAATCCCCCAACTGTGCCATACATAGTCTCTAATATCCTTCTGAGGCTCACTGTTCCTAGAGCTAGGTCACCAAATCACCCTGGTAACCCCTAAATATGCTCTGTTGCTCTAGGGAGCCCCAAACTCAGCCCTCCTGACTATGGAGACCTCTGATATGGGTCTCCCTCACCCCTGGGACACTCCCCACCATAAAGCCCCTGGAGCTCACTGCAGTCTCACCCTGGGACTCCCATGGTCGCCCTGGCAGGATGTGGCCAGACCGCTCTCACCCAGTAGGTACAGGAGGGGGCACTTACTGCGCAGCAGGGGGGACGTCTCCTTCTTCACGTACTTCCCCTGCACCTCGGCCGGTTTGGAAACTTCTTTCTTGGTCTTCTTCCTGGATAACATCTCCTCCCCCGGGCTCCGCTATGCGGTCAGCTCCCTCATGATGTCCGTTCTACGGCCGGGGAGTAGCGACATATCCTCCCCACCAGCCCCAGGCTCCCTCTGTCGGCGACACCGGGAACCAGCTCGTTCGCGCGCTGCCGAGAGTGTCAGTAGGGAGAGAGCTGGCAGCCGGGTTGCGCGCATTCATATCACGGGAACCCGCATACGGAGCTAATGCGCTTCTTCAAACTTCTTTCCCTTGGGATTTACACGTCACGGTGTTTACCTCGTTCCTTATTGGTCAGCTAAGGGAAGGGGCGGGTACCAGTATGTGTGCTGCGGGTGGGCACGCCTCCAGTCTCTTTATTAAGGCCCTTAAAGTCAGGCCTGGTAAACCTGTGGCTCTCCAGATGTTGTGAAACAATGAGTCCCAGCAGTAACTGCACATGCCTAGCTGATATGACAAAGCATGCTGGGATTTGTAGTTTCGCAACAGCTGCAGATCCACAAGTTAGCCAGGGCTGCATTAAGCAATTGTGGTTGGCTGAGATAGTGGTTTAAAGGCAGTTATTATTGTGTTGTTGTTATTCCTTTTTTTTTTTTATTTATATTATTTGGATTTTTTTAATTATACAATGAGTTGTTTTGTTGTTTTCATATTATTACCAAGCCATGTAAAATATTGCCCCATAGGACTTCTGAAAAAGGGACAATTTAGGATCACTTGGATATGCTGATCGGCATAATCAGCCATTCATTTTCGCTGCAGACGACAGCTACGGAGAGGTGGGTAACCCCTCCGAGAACTTTTAGTGTTGGGGGCGTTAGGGTCAGGCTAGGGAGAAGGGAAGGTTAGGGTCAGGCTGCAGGGAAAGGAGGGTTAGGATCAGGCTGCGGGTTAGGGGGTTCAGGGTAATGGAAGGGTTAGAATTAGGGAAAGTCTAGTTTTTTTCCCTTACCTAACGGAGCACGGTGTTCGGTGCTCTGGGGATCGATTGCTATGCCTCATCGAGGTATAAGAAAACGACCCTATTAAAATTCACTTAAGGTATGGGCCAGCGATCGTGAGCACGCGTGTGCACGTGGAGTGGCAACCCCTCTCGTACGCATGGAAGTTTGGATACAGCTAATCAATTACTAATAGAGTAGCCTTGGAGTAAGACCTACACAATCACCTTTATATTGGGCTGGATCCTAAATTACACTAAAGGAGTGTTTTCCAATTGGTAGGATCAAAAAACGCCACCCTTTTGGCATTTCAGCGCTTGAATGCGTGGTTGCCGCAGTGCCTGGATGTACCAGGACAGATCCATTCTGGTTGTGAATATACTGGTGGGGCAGGACAGAGATGGAAGTGAAAGCACTTCTGCACTTTGGGCAGGGGGCTGACTACAACCCTTATGTACAATCCACATTTCTGCAACACTCCCATTTAACATGGGGACGGTGTGGAAATATTAAGGTGGGGTCTGGCTAATGTAAGTACTACACAAGTGAGGAGAGGCCTGGGGGATGAAATGGTTCTGCAGAGGTCTGGATCTGGTCCATTGTGCTAGATTCATGTTTATATATATGGTTACCTTGCTGAACTGGTGAAGCTGGTTATAGAAAACAATAAATAATAATAAATGAAAAAAGAAGATATCCTTGAATCTTCATAGATGTATGTGGTAATGACAAGGTATAGTCAAAAAGCCCTGGCTAAACTTGCCTGCACTTTAACTTCAGTGTCTTGAGGTTTAGCTGGTTACAGGCCTACCGTCAGAAGTTGAAGGGCCTGGGACATATCCCTGGGGCCCGCCCCTATGTGACATCATCGGTGACGCAACATGGAGTGGGGCCCCTCAGCTCCAGCCCCAGGACAGTAGTCCCAGCTGCCCCTTCCTGCTATCGGCCCTGGCTGGTTAACACCTGTTCACTGGTAGCTATGGTAGAAGAGGCAGTCACTATGCTGCACCATCTGTTAAAGATCATTTTGTACATCTGTATATTCCAATCCTCGGCTGTTATGTCTGTCTTTAAAGGATTTTCTTACATTCCAAAATACTTTCTATGCCTTCTATGATCAGTTTAATTACTGAGGAATATGGATACAATCTCATCCTGGGTTAGGTCTCCAGGATGAGGGTCAATTTGATTTAGGATCCCCAAGCTTGTATCTGTCAGGAACCTGTGCAGTGTTTATTAAAAGCAGAATGAAAAAATCTGATTTGAAAAACAGTCATTTTAGGTCAAATTGTTTCTTAGTGTATAATAGTCTTCAGCCTGTACTTTATCTTGGAGACATTCATATTTTTTTTTCTGGCTCACATCAGTGAAATTTGCTGGACCTGGAGTATTAAAAGCTCTGAAGTCATGTGATTTTCTCTTTATTTAGCTATTGTAGTGGTTTCCTGGGAAATACATCTATAAAAAACAACATACAATATTTTAATTCATTACATTATTGTATCTTTTTGTTTTCATTACTTTATGCATTGTAAATAAAACTAAGGAAAACACTTTTTATATTTACTGTTTATTTGGGTTTAAATAAAGCTCATGTAAAATAATATTTATTTAAATAGTTTCAAGATTTCAAGAGTATATTTATTTATGTCTACTTTGTTTTCCCCAACGATAAAATGACATTGCTTGCCCAAGGAGGCATCAATATTTGTACTATTTTGTGACTTGTGTGCAATGCTCTCTGTTACCAGACGAGGGCGCTAAGGCTTCTCCTAAACGCTTTACAGGTTTGTCCTCGCCCGGCTCCTGTGGTTGTATGCGCATGTTAAGCACGGAGTTCGTAGTTTAGAGGGGAGCAGGTCCTATGAACACTCGGCAACATGAAGAACCGATTTAACACCATAGATATCCGGGCTGTGATCGCTGAGCTCAATGACAGGTGACTGCTCGCTCTGTCTCTGCAGCAGTTGCATTAATGACGGCGACATATCAGTACAGCTGTGTATATAACAGGCAGCACTAGTAGATGCCAGAAATATCGATTTCTGTTACCAGTGTAATAATATTAAACTGCTAATATTTCCTTATTTTCCAGTTTGCTGGGGATGCGAGTGAACAATGTTTATGATGTGGATAACAAGACTTATCTCATTCGGTTGCAGAAGTAAGCCTCTCATTCACTGTTATTATACATGTGTAGTGCAGCAGTAATGGCTGCAAGCCTGCTAACCACCCTAAGTTCTGCACATTACTATCCAAGCACAACTATATGCAATATCTATCACTCCTGCTGACTGCTTGAACAAGTGTTACAAGCTATAACAGACATTCACACCAACACTAAAAGGAAGTGGTGGTCCCTGGTGACCATTCTGTGTTGTCTGTTGCCCATCACTGTATTATAACTGGGATGTTGCTTTCGGTCCGATTGAGCTGAAGTTTGACACTGATCTGACAGCTTAATTTTGGCGGTATTAGTGTTGAAATTGTGCAATATTCCTATTGGGAACGGGTACTATTTTGACAAAGTACTTGTTTCCAATAGCGAGTTATGCTGTGGTGGGATATGGTGGTGTACAGGGACAGTCTGCAGTGGGCTGGGGAAGGTTAGAATTAAACCTATGTGGCTGGATTCCCATTTTTGGCCTCCCTTATCACTCCCCTCTCGTGTGGTTATGGCAATGACCGCTGATCTGCACAAAAGCAGTTAAAGCCACCCAGACAGTAAAATTTATATGCTTCCCCGACCCACCTTACAGAGTTTATGCGGAAGGAGGGGATGTGCCTTACTGTCGGTTGTATCTCCAGGTGTATGGAACTAAGGTTCGTATATTTGGAGATCTGTGTTGTAACATCTGGCGTGTGCATGTGCGCTCCCAGAAAATAGCCCAATTTCCACGAGAGGCTTGAGAATTGTCGGCTGATGTACAGACCTCTGAATCCAGCCCATAGAAAGGGAAGGTAAGGGATAGAGTGCGGGACATTGATGGTTAAAGTTTGGCTAATATAAAGGGATGGTTGGTTGAAAATACTCACCGTACCTGTTGGAGTATTCGGATCCTGATTACTAGCGGTGTCCTTTTTGTGTTATCTGGAGTAGTAGAAAACGTACTGACATCACTACTGCAGTGGCGGCATATGATGTGACAAAAATCAGCCCATGGTACTGGAGAACCACACCCATTACAGCCTTATTTCTGCCATGTCTGACTGTGTGCGTTCCTTTTCAGTTTGTCTTTTTTATTTTCCGCACCATTTTTTTTTTTTTTTTTTTTTTTTTTATCTACAGACCGGACGCCAAAGCTGTACTTCTGCTGGAGTCTGGGATCCGAATTCACACTACAGAGTTTGAGTGGCCCAAGAATATGATGCCATCAGGGTTTTCAATGAAGGTTTGAACATAAACATATACCTCTTTTTTTCCTGTTTCCAACTTTCATTTCCCGTAGTAGCTCAACTCTTAAAACAACAGTATTTTTCTTGGTAAACCATAAAAAGTAATTAGCATAATCCTACTACTATGATTTCTCAGCTTGGTACATTTTGTCATGTTTTCTCAAAAAAAAAAGTTTAATTAACATTTACATTTTGTAAATTCACTATTGATATACTAGAATTCCCTTCTAGATAACTATTGTATATTATTCAAATGTTCAGCAGTGGATTCCTTTGGAAAGTAAGGTCCGGATTCACAGTTACTTTGCTAAACACACACTCTCGTTTGGACACATATGACTTACAATCTGGAAAAAATACTGTGGGGGTAAGACACCCCTAGCACCCCTAGGGGTGGGGGTGGGAAGGGGGTCACATGTAAAAATAATGGAAAATGACTGATATTAGTGTCGAATCCATCGTTTTCGGGGTCGCTGAGATCTCGCATCTGTCTATATTAGATCTGTCGATCTCGCATCTGTCTATATTAGATCTGTCGATCTCGCATCTGTCTATATTAGATCTGTCTATATTAGATCTGTTGATCTCGCATATGTCTATAGTACATCTGTCAATCTCACATTTGTCTATATTGCATATGGCGATCTTAAATCTGTCTATATTGTATATGTCTCACATTTGCAGGACCTACACATCAAATGTGGTCTCAAAATTGACAAATTTTTTTGCTTTTTGCACTGTGTGATGCGTGTGCTGGACTGCACATTGTATGATGCGTGTGCTGGACTGCACATTGTGTGATGCGTGTGCTAGACTGCGCATTGTGTGATGCGTGTGCTAGACTGCGCATTGTGTGATGCGTGTGCTGGACTGCGCATTGTGTGATGCGTGTGCTAGACTGCGCATTGTGTGATGTGTGTGCTGGACTGCGCATTGTGTGATGCGTGTGCTGGACTGCGCATTGTGTGATGCGTGTGCTGGACTGCACATTGTGTGATGCTTGTGCTGGACTGCGCATTGTGTGATGCGTGTGCTGGACTGCACATTGTGTGATGCGTGTGCTGGACTGCACATTGTGTGATGCGTGTGCTGGACTGCGCATTGTGTGATGCGTGTGCTGGACTGCGCATTGTGTTATGCGATGTGTGTGCTGGACTGCACATTGTGTTATGCGATGCGTGTGCTGGACTGCACATTGTGTTATGCGATGCGTGTGCTGGACTGCGCACTGTGTTATGCGATGTGTGTGCTGGACTGTGCACTGTGTGATGCGATGTGTGTGCTGGACTGCGCACTGTGTGATGTGTGTGCTGGACTGCGCACTGTGTGATGTGTGTGCTGGACTGCGCACTGTGTGGTCTTCATCTACATATATAAAAATGGATATGTGTGTGTATGTTCCAGCATAACTCTGGAATGCCTGGAGCAATTTACACCAAACTTGGAACACATATGACTTACAATCTGGAAACAAATACTGTGTGTGTGTGGAGGGGGGGTGTCACATGTAAAAAAAAAAAAAAAAAAAATGGAAAACGACCAATATTAGTGTTGAATCCATAGTTTTCGGGGTCGTTGAGATGAATAGTGACACTTCCGATGCCGTTTAAGTCCAACTTTAGCCCCCATCAGCATGGGGGGTGAGAAGGGGTGAAAAATAAAATGTCCGAAATGACTGTCAAATCCATAATTTTCGGGATTGCTAAGCTGACTGGTGACAGATGTCCGTCTGAATGATGGATAAGGAAGAAAACATCACAGTGTGGTAATATTGGCTCCCCTAAGACATACTAGGAGGGTTGGGGTCCCAGTAGAACCTCCCATTGGTGTAGGCTGGACAGAACTTTAACAAAGGGAGCCTGTTCTGAGTCTTCTACTGGATGAATTTGGATGAGGGTGGGGGGGCAGTGACAGAGGAGTAGCAGAGGAGTGACAGGAGGCGTGAAGGTGGGGGTACAGAGGAGTAGCAGAGGAGTGACGGCAGAAGCAGAGGAGTGACATCTAACTCATTGATAAGTTAACTTTAAGTTTTAAACCCGGGCGACGCAGAGCACATTTGCAAATATGTATAGTTCGGAAACAGACAAATATAATAGAATTTTTGGGGGTATTTTTGCATACCATAGTTGTGTTTTATGATTAAACTTGTTATTAAAAGAAATGTTCAGCCTGGACCCAGCAATTTGTGTTTTATATTTTAATATGTCGGAAACATTTAATGTTTGTGTCTTTCTCTTGTCGCTACTGGTACAATCCCACATCGCCCACATCTCTATCATATTTGTTATTTTATACTTTGGGACTGATGATTCCTTCACACTTTTCTTGTATAATGGTAAAATAAAGTTTTTGTGGACACATTTCTACATCCCTCTCTCCAGTGCAGAAAACATTTAAGGTCCAGACGACTGGTCAGTGTTACACAACTAGGAGTGGACAGGATTGTGGACTTCCAGTTTGGATCTGACAATGCTGCTTACCACCTGATTATTGAGCTGTATGATCGGGTAAGATATTTATAATGAGGATAAATGTACATTTGCCTTGATAACAATAGCTCAGATGGGACGTATTTGTAGTTGGATTTTCACACTAATTAAGGCATTTGTTTGTAAGTTACTGTCACTATCCCATTATTGAATCGTCTCCACTGTTGAGACATTGGGCCAGATTCACAGATGAGCAGGAAATAAGGGGTGTGGGTCCCTGCAAAGAACGGCCCTATTTCGATATCGATTACTTATGCCTCAAAAAAGCAAAGCATAGCAATCGATCCCCGGATCACCAAACACGGTGCTCCAAAAGGTGAGTGGCTAAACTAACCCCAACCCTTCCCCTAATTCTAACCCTAACCCTCCCCTTCAATTACCCTCTCCCTAACCCTCCCTACCCCGCAGCCTGAGCCTAAACCTCCTCCCTAGCCTGACCCTAATACTCCCAAGGTGAGTGGCTAAACTAACACCAACCCTTCCCCTAATTCTAACCCTAACCCTCCCTTCACCGCAGCCTGACCCTGACCCTAATACTCCCTTCTCTGTAACCTGACCCTAACCCCCCAATACTAAAATGCCCCGCAGAGGTTTCTCACCTCTCCATAGCTGTCATCCGGCGGGTCTGTGAAAATGAATGGGCGAGTTTGCCGATCACACACTCATCCATTCCTAAAAAAAAATTCTAAAATGGCCCCCTATTTCGAAATAGAGACAGCGGAAACGTAACCTTCGGATGTCTCTATTTTGCAAAGCGAGCCATCAGACCAGAGACTGCAACCGGGAAATAAGTACACATGGAATCGCAAAAATAAGCATCTAAGTGGCAACGCAATTCCCAAGACGCTCCCCTCGCTCTTATAGATCTTTTCTGACTTCCACGTCCATAGAACTACCCAACTCTCTGCATATCTTTGTGCGGCTTTCGATAACGCAGCCCGTGCTGACCTATTTAACTGCCCCCCACCCACTTTTCTTAACTTCCTACTTATGGAGTACTCTCACGCCCCTTCTTATGGATCTCATTGGGTAGAGAGTTATGCGTAACATCTGTATCGGGCATGCGCAAATCGCATAAAATCGCCAAGATACACACACAGCCGGCGTATATTTAGGCACGTTGTTAAGTGGGAATCTGGGCTATTGTCTTCAGCTTAAAATAACTTGATCTGACATCAGTAAGGATAATGAACGCAGGACTGAGTACAAAGATCGCTTGTAAGTCTCCGCAGCAGGATCTAAGTTACTCAAATTGCAGTCCTATATTCTATACGCACCCTGGACACAACCATTACATTTACCTACATGCCCCGCTTACAATGGGGTTGGTGCGTCATGAGGAATCGTACATTAGGGCTTAATCAAGTCCTCACTGTACGATTTAAATACGTCACCCATGTAAGCATGGCGGATCGTCACGCCTCGCTGTCAGTAAGGCTTACTGGGGGTGATTCAGAGATGCGATTGCGAAAAGATCGCAAATATACGCACCTTAGGTAGATCTTACCAGGTTACAGCCCACTGCATAAACAGTCACTCCCCGTGCAAACAGCGGTGGATCTTAAAGTTAGACCACCATTGACTAACCCTAACTCTGCGCTGTCAATTGAGATCTTAAGGGAAGTAGTAGCGTTTATTTGCGATCCTAAGTATCTGCCCGCGCCCACTTTCCCTCATCTCCCTGCCTCCCCTGCCCATTTCCATGCAAATCCTTCAGATCTTAAACTTTCGCAGCACTTAAGATCTTAAGTGCTTGCGATCGATTCAAAGTTACGCTCTTAGCGAATTTACGCTCCTAACCTCTACGTAGACGGCGTTGCACTATTACTACGCATGCGCAGTTATGCAAATTTTTGAAGATCCTAAATATACGCTCCTAAGTTGCGTGAAAATCACATCTCTGAATCAGCCCCACTGTGTGTAACCCAGAATTGTTCGTAGTGTGTTCAGATGCGCAACCACTATGTTCATGCATGTTCAGAACACATGCACCACATAACCAAGTACTTACGCATTCTGAATGCATTTCTGCATCCGGTGCAATATAATTCGATCCTAGATGGCATATAACATAACATATAAAACCATATTCCTTTCCTGGATGGAGGATGCTTCATTGAAATACCTTGGTACTCTTACAAAAACTGTAATTCAAATGTTAATGTGATTGTTATTTTGGACATTACTTTAGTATTGCTTACACGCTGCATTCTTCTTAATGTGCCTCTATGTACATTCTAAAGTCCGGTACAATACAGTTCTTTTTCTCCAATCATTGTTCATTAGATATGCTGTTTATTATTCTCTTTACTGTGTTTCGCACTATATGGACATAGCGCTGTGTTATATAAGAAGCTTCCTTTATGGTTTTATAGGTACAAGTGTATACCTGAGCAAGACCTTGCTGAGCTGCAAGGGCAAGGCGGATTTCAGTTGGGAAGACCAAATTAAACTTGAGAGCTCAACTTTAATTAATAGATGAAGATATGCGAGTTTTATTAACAAAAGCAAAGTATTAAATGTAATATATTGCACTGCTCACATGAGGTCTACACTTGTACCTGTTTTTTTCTTACTCTTAGGGCCAGATTTATTAAGCTGCCGGTTTGGAAAAGAGGAGATGTTGCCCATAGCAACCAATCAGATTCTAGCTAACATTCTCTAGTATGTTATAGGAATGTGAGAGCTAGAATTTGATTGGTTGCTATAGGCAACATTTCCACTTTTCCAAACCCGCAGCTTAGTAAATCTGGCTCTTAAACTCGAGATCAACCCCCTTGGCATAAAGACCTCTGTAATCAGGTCACACATATTTTTTATACTGTACAGGGGAACATCGTCCTTACAGACTACGAGTATCTTATTCTGAACATCCTGAGGTTCCGTACAGATGAAGCCGATGATGTTAAGTTTGCGGTTCGAGAACGATATCCTGTGGAGAATGCCAAAGGCCCTGAGCCCCCCCTTACAATGGAAAGGTGTGATGTTGTGCAATATGATTATTGCTTTCTCTGTATCCTTCAGTTCCTGTTGGTAGTATCCCTATTTATGATGTATGTGTCACAGTGTAAGGATCTCTGAGAGGAGGCAGTCTATAGAAGTATTATAGTAATTTATAAAGCAAGATGGAAAGAACGCCTTAAATGCTGACCTCTGAGAATACCTGTCTTCATTGTTTAGATTGAAAGAGATCCTGGCAACAGATCAAAAAGGAGATCAGTTGAAGAGGATCCTTAACCCTCATCTGCGTAAGTGGGTGTACGATCTCAGGGGATTGGGTAATCTTATGACATAAAACCGTATTTAATTGTCCCTGTCTTTTGTCCAGCATATGGGACGACACTCATAGAGCATTGTCTGCTAGAAAATGGCTTGTCAAACAACATCAAGACTGACCAGCTCTCAGGAGAGACAGGTAAGCGATGGATGTAGAGCTGTATCCTTTATTTAGATTTTAGATGGCGCCATTTGCTGAGAAGTGGCATCAGCAATGTGCGACGATTCCCGTCATATACAATATTGAGCACAGAAAATGTTACACTTGTAAATAAATAAACACGACTCTGGTTCCCAGCTATGCCTAATGAAATTAAGAGGAGCATTCAGGTTCTGAGATCTTCTATTTTTTTTTATTTTTACTTGAGAATGGGAGCAGGTAGAACTTGGGCTATGTGTTAAAAGATGCGGGCATTCGTTACGGTTGTGAGAGATGGATGGCAGCACCATCTGGTTCATGGAATGCGCGTGGCGCCACCTGCTGGTAGGAGTGATTTAGACAAAAAAATGAGTCAATTGATTTGGAGACATGGTGACAACACAAATGGTGCTTTCCGTTCATCAATTGTCACCATGGATGAAACATAGATGCTGTATTTTCGGTTGTGTGGCTCTTGTGTTAGCAAATTTCCATTTTTCTCAACATACCCCCCAAAAAAGCGTTCACAGTGACCATGCAGTCATGGCTTGACGTTGTGAAAATGTGCGCACATAGAGGGAGACTATGTTTGGAAGGGACAGTAGTTTCAGAGTATGTGCATCTCGAGTGTGGGTCCCTGTAGGGAACGGCCCTATTTTGAAAGAGCCATTCGCTCCCAGCCAGTTCCAAACTGGCTGGGATATCGATTGCTTATGCCTTGATGAGGCATAGCAATCGATCCCCTGAGCAGCCTAACCCTAAGTCCCCGGCGGCGGCGTTTCTGAAAGTGAAAGGGGGAGTATGCGAATTGCATACTCACCCATTCCTAAATAAAAAAAATTCTAAGAGGGCTGGCATTCAAAATAGTGACAGTCGAAAAACTTTCCGCTGTCCCTAATTCGCAATGCGAGCCTTCGCAGCGGGGACTCGCAACGGTGCACCTCATATGACTCTTTAATAATCGGATATTTCTGATGACTCTGGTGACTAATAGCCCTAACTGAATCACTTCTCTTTCCCAGAGCGACAAGTTATGGCTAATACAAAAGTAATGGGTATTTCTGAAGTCTATAGTGATAAACTGTTTAGCATTCACAGACATCAAAATAAACATAAATTCATCTATTATGCTGTTCCTAGTTTTTCTTTAATTTAGGACTTACCTTCTGATTATACAATCAATTTAGATTGGGTTATTATTGTGTGATGTACTTTTACTGTTGTCAGCATTTTCCTTTGCATACAGATTAATATTTTTATTTTGTGCATATAACCTTACTTGTCTGTATACATTTAACCCTTTTGTATTAGTATTAAATAGAATATTTCATGATACATATTTTATTTCCCTATTATAGATCTAGAAAAAGTGCATTCAGCCTTAAAGATGGCAGAGGATTACATGAAGACAACTCTGAATTATAAAGGACAGGTAGTTAAACGTTTTGTGTTTTTTTTAATCTTTATAAACTATTTCATATTTTGGCATTCAGCTGTTATTTGTGACTTTGGATGTTGCAATCTTTTAAACTCTAAAAAAAACAGATAAATAGTTTGTTTTTTTTTTTTTTATAATATCTGCTCCTCTGAGCATTGTTAATACATCCCATCTCCATCAACCACAGGGTTACATAATCCAGAAAAGAGAAAAGAAGCCAAGCTTGGAGCCAGATAAGCCGTCTGAAGACATTCTCACGTGAGCAAACAACATGGCTTCCACAGTGGTTTATATAAGTATAAACAGAATGTGGAAAATGGGTTGATAATGAACTGGGCATTTCTTTTAAATGACAAGATGCAAAATTTTGACAAATATAAAAACAATTAAGCAAATTACTGCAGTCATATGTAAAAACTTACAAATGATGTGTAGATGGCAAATGGAATAATGTGTTAAACAATAATGTAATCTTTGGTGGAATGTGAAAACTAGAACCTGTAGGGATATTCTTTTCATCACACTGGTTAAGGTGGGTGGGCCTGATTCAGAGATACGATTTCCACGGCACTTAGGTGCGTATATTTAAGATCCTAGAAAATTCGCAAAACTGCGGTTAGGAGCGTAAATTCGCTAAGAGCGTAAGTTTGAATCGCACGCAAGCACTTAAGATCTTAAGTGCTGCGAATCTTTAAGATCTTAAGGATTTGCATGGAAATGGGCGGGGGGAGGCAGGGAAATGAGGGAAAGTTGGCGCGGGCTGACACTTAGGATCTTAAATGAACGCTACCATGTCACTTAAGATCCCAAATGACAGCGTAGACTTAGGGCAAGTCAATGGTGGTCTAAGTTTAAGATCCACCGCTGTTTGCAAGGGGAGTGGCTGTTTATGCAGTGGGCTGGAACAGGGTAAGATCTTACCTAAGGTGCGTATATTTGAGATCTTTTCGCAATCGTATCTCTGAATCAGACCTGGTGTCCCTAGATCAAAAAAGACAATTCCAAACATCAGTTTTGCAACTTTTATAATTGTTCTTCTTTATATTTTGATCATTGATGCTAGTTTTTTTTCTTTTGTGATAATCCTATACATTTTTGAACATTCTGTATTCTAGGTATGAGGAATTCCATCCATTCCTGTTTGCGCAAAACGTCAACAGCCATTATGTGACGTTCGATTCGTTTGATAAGGTAGACTTGCATGATTTGTGTTTGTCAATCCAATTTATTATAAAAAAATAGCTATTTCACCAGGTAACCGTAGGTTGTCAGGGCATCATTTTATATTTACTTAAGGAGGCACTCTCTTTCTGCTTCATATTCTGTCACTTAAACATATATTACATGTCTGCTCTCTCTATTCCCTAAGGCTGTAGATGAATTTTACTCCAAGCTGGAAGGCCAGAAGATTGATATAAAGGCTCTGCAGCAGGTGTGTGCAGTGTTCCCAGGGAATGATCCTGAAAGATTACATACAGCATTTCTTGGTTGCTATATACATGACCTACAACAGGGGTGGGGAACCTCTCTTCTGCCAAGGGCCATTTGGATATTCTAACCTCATTTGTGGACCATACAAAATGATCAACTTAAAAATTTGCCATTAAATTAAATTTGCCAATTGAATTAAAATCACCCTAATGTGAGCTTTGGAAGAAAATGGCGGCAGCCCAGAGACTCAGCTGCTACCACTTGCATATTCCTCACCAATGAGAGTTGAGAGTTTCAGGGTCCCTGATGCTGGGACCCTGAACAGGGATCCAGAGGCAGGTTGGGAGCCTGCAGAACCTTGCTGCGTGATGCAGCCCTCCCCTCCGGAGCGCTGGAATCAGGCAAAGTGATTTTGCGGCCTAATGTACTGGAGCTCGGGAGAGCCAAGCCACACCCCACAAGACCCGCCTGCGGAGGGCCAGACCAAATGATTTTGCGGGCCTTATACAGGCATCGGACCGGAGGTTCCCCACCCTTGAACTACAAGCATTGGACAAAATATACTAGACAAATACATCATTTGTTTAATGTTTTTATCTAAAGCCTCAAAATGAAATGATTTGACTTCACTTTCACTGCAGGAAAAACAAGCTCTGAAGAAGTTAGAAAATGTGCGTAAAGATCATGTACAGAGGCTGGAAACTCTGCACTGTGCTCAGGTACCTGTGGCCACTAGCTTAATAATAAAAAAAACAATCCAGCCTTCTATTAAACAAATGCGTTTCATACTCTGATCTCTGATCTCTTTCTGTACAGGAAATTGACAAAGCCAAAGGAGAGCTTATCGAGATGAACCTGGACATCGTTGATCGAGCCCTACAGGTTGTGCGCAGTGCCCTGGCCAATCAGATTGACTGGACCGAGATTGGAGTCATTGTTAAGGAGGCACAAGCCCAGGGGGACCCTGTTGCCCTCACTATCAAAGATCTGAAGCTGCAGACAAATCAAATTACCATGTTGCTGAAGTAAGCATAAAATGAGCCAATGTCCACGACTATGGTTTTACTTGTTAAGAAGTCTGTGGCTGGATACTGAGAGTTACTTGCTACATGACTCATGGTAAAGAGGAGGCATTTGTCATTATATTTATATTGCCTCTGCCTCTCCCAACACCTTAAACAGCAATCTACAGTGTCCCCTTCTTTGAAAAAGAAATATTTTGATATTTGAGTGGCTGGAGTCATTTTTGGTATGGTTTGCTGTTTCATTATAGTTATTTTAGATATTTGCACTGCACTGTGCTGTACTACTGTAGTTTTTCCATGTTCTAAAATTGCCATTGAAATAGAGAACGACATCAGATGATAAATAATACATTATTGATAAGTGGGTACTAGTGGGCAGGGCGTATTTTGTGACTTTTTTTGCACTGTGTTTGACCATAAAACTGAGCACTTTCCGCTCTATGGAAGGGCTGGCTGGACAATAGTACATTGAGGACTGGCCTTAGCCCATATGTACTATCCAGACTTCTGCATCGTCCCCATTTTACATGGAAACGGTGCAGAAAGCTTAAGGTAGGGGTCACCTGGCGGAAATCCTTCTGAGTGACTGCCCTTCGCCCGTATGAATTTCAGAATGTGGCGGGGATCTGGAATTGAACACCCGCTACTGCTGCGGACAAAGCGCTACTGGAGGTCTGGATCTGATCCAATGTCTCCGCATGACGGCTTTTCTAAAAAGAGCCCATTTCTGTGACTCAGGATAACATTGCGCTTTTGTGCGCCATCTCATATTAGTTCCATTTCAAGCAGCATATGACATGTAACACAGTCCAACAACTAACACTCAAAAGACAAGAATCTTTCAAATCTTGTTATTGTAGAAATGAATGTTGTTACATTGTCCAGTTGTCCATTGTCTTACTGGTCATATCAGACTAAAACGAATCCTATAGCAAACCTCATCCACTCTGCTATGTTAAAGAGGACTGTGTGAGTTTAATTGACCTGGACAACATGCTAAACAGCCTAACAAGTGTGACGCTTCAAGCCTCTGTCATCCCCTGGCACAGAAAGGGTGACAGAGAGATCTTGGCTCTTCAATGAATCGCATGTTGTAGGAGTGTAAGATTATTTTAAGATCGTTTTTTTTTCTCTTAACATAGGAAGACATAAGAGTGACAACATAACTGCTCCTCTCCTGTCACCCAGGTTTATTGTTATGTGGGCCCATACGGACTTTCTCTCATTCCAGAAACCCATACGCTGTTTCCGAAGAAGAGGACGAGGAGGAGGAGGAAAACCAGAAAATAGATGAACCCAAAGGAAAGAAGAAAAAGGGCAAAAATAAACAGCAACCACAGAAATCACAAAAAAACAAAGCGATGCTGGTGGATGTGGACCTCAGCTTGTCCGCTTACGCCAACGCCAAAAAGTAAGTTTAATCTGTCCACGTCTTTGTGTCTCTGAATAATTTACCAGTGAATGGAAGTAACCGTCATGCTGTTATGGTGTGTAAGATACCCAGTGTAAAGCAATACAGTTTTACTTTAACTCAGGTCATTTCTGTGTAATCAACTAGTTCTTTTTTAAACAAACTTTGTTTTCAAGTATTTACATTTTGTTCTGTTCCATTTATTATTAATTATGTTTAATTATTATTATTATCATAATTGTTAACACATATTAACCTATCCCTCCTCTCTACCACAGTTATTGGGTCTCCCAATAAATAATTCAATAGTCTGTGAGGAGATCCCTTGTTCACACTATACTAGAAAAATGACAGGATCTAATGATTTTGTCTTGTATTTAATAGTACTAAGTACAAAATCTATCAATGAGCCTGATCCAGACCTATGCATGAGAGCGGAGCGTATTACCGCTCCAGCGTAAAAACTTTCACTCCCACGACACTCCCCTTACCTTCCTTTCATTACGCCCGGCCAACCCTACCGTAACTTTTCCATGTGCTCGTACGTATTTTCGTAGCGATGCGCTGTTCGTAGCGGCCTAAGCACGCCCATACTGTACAATTTAAATGGCTCCCCCGCCTACATTCCTTAACTCCAGCGTCCGTACTAACTTCGTACTATAAACACGCCCCGTCGTCGGGAAATACGCAAACAATGCGGACGCCCGAATCGCCGCTACGAAAAGGTCTTTGGTACGACCGGAAGTTGTCACTATGCACATGCGCAGTGCGTTTTTAATGCCGTTTTTTTCGCTTACGATCAGCGTACGTTTGCATGCGAGCGTAGGTCTGGATCAGGCCCAATGTATGTAACCAGAAGGGTAGAATTATTCAAAGGAAGAGCTGTATTAGAACACAAGGGCATGGGTATAAACTGGAGGGAGGCGGGTTTAGAGGAAACATGGGAAAAATGACTTCACTGAAAAGGTTGTTGATAATGATGTGCCATTTGGGCCGTATAGCTCTTATCTGCCGGCACTTTCTATGTTTATATGGTATTCAGTTGTTCATGAAGCCCTGGGTGTGATGACAGAGGCACTTACTCTGCTATCCAATTAGCCCCAAAATGTCCTTACAATCCTGAGTAAGTGTTAATGCCTCCTTTGTAATTGTAGGTACTATGATCACAAGAGACACGCAGCCAAGAAGACACAGAAGACGGTGGAGGCTGCAGAGAAGGTAATGTCCTTGGTGTGAGATGTGATCTGGATGTTTCCATTGCAGATCTTCTGGAGAGGGTTGTGTCTCCAGTGATAATAGACAAGCATCTCAGGCGGCAGGAGGAGGACTGATGTTTGGTCGGGTATTAAGGATTGTGCTGGCGACATCCTGTACAGTGATTGTACTTTAATTATCAGTATGCAAATAACTTTTCAAAGTGGGAACCACATTTATTTTCCCTAATATCCAAATATACCTGTTTTATGCTAAAACAGGCATTCAAATCGGCTGAGAAAAAAACCAAACAGACACTGAAGGAGGTGCAGACTGTCAGCACAATTCAGAAGGCCAGGAAAGTGTACTGGTAAGTGCAAAACTTATAAAGCAGAAGATGCATCTTCCTGCTTTCTCTATAGCACATTTACATGTGGGAAACATATATACAGCCCCTGGCTGTTAAGAGGCAAAATAAAGTGTAGATTTAGTGTAGTAATTTTACACCACAGTGGGGAGCCACTTCATAGAGTCTCACAAATTATATAATTGTGAATATTCCATCTAGTGGCATAATGTGATTATATGATATATAATATGATCACATTCTACAGAAATGACATTATACATTTGTGGCAATTGCCAAATAGGTACAGAATATTTACTAATAGTGGACTGGATTATTATATATCCCTGGGCAGGTTTGAGAAGTTCCTGTGGTTTATCAGCTCTGAAAATTACCTGGTGATCGCTGGGAGAGATCAGCAACAGAACGAGATGATTGTGAAGCGATACCTGCGCTCAGGTCAGAGACATAAGCACACCGTACAGTGCTACTGTTATATGTGTATGTATGGGCATCACACTGTATTACTTTATCTTGCATTGTGCTGATTGTTGTTTCCTGTATATAGGTGATATATATGTACATGCTGACCTGCATGGCGCAACCAGCTGCGTCATTAAGAACCCAAAAGGTGATTTACCATGCTGTAGGGTGGAATATTGACCTTTACTGAAGGTCTATGAAAGCCAGTTAATGTCTTTGCTAGGAAGGACTCTTCCATATTTTGTTTTGTCTAATGCGTTTTTGGCCTGTATTGGAACATAGGTGATCCTGTTCCACCCCGTACCCTAACTGAAGCTGGCACTATGGCTGTTTGCTACAGTGCTGCCTGGGATGCCCGGGTCATTACAAGTGCCTGGTGGGTCTATCACAATCAGGTAACGTTCACATGTCTACAATGCTTAGAGGGTCGTCATGTTACCTGATTAGTTTATCTGCTATTGAAATCCTGTATTATAATAATATAATATTTTTTTTCAGGTTTCAAAGACGGCTCCGACAGGAGAGTATCTGACAACTGGAAGCTTCATGATCAGAGGTGAGGCTGTCGAATGGCACTTTTAGTGAAAGTGTCCCTGTTAATTTCAAGGTTTCAGGGTCACCAGTATATTGTCCCTGAGCAATGTCACTGGAATAATGATCATGAGATCACACTTATATTCATTAGAAGCATGTGGATTAATGGGTACATTATTATTCATACAGACCACAAAATACAGCCATTGAGAGTCTCTATTTTCATAAATATTGATTGTCAAATAGTAATGGCCATTTCCTTTGCGTCGGCTATATAGGCATTTGGCTTTTGCAATTTTAACAACTGGAATTTATTTTTTATTTTATTTTGTTTAGGAAAAAAGAATTTCCTTCCTCCTTCGTACTTAATGATGGGCTTTGGGTTTCTGTTTAAGGTTTGTATTTCCAGAGACTGAAATGTTTTATGTTACTTTGCTGGAACGTTATGAACTGATTGTTTTGTCACTCTTTTACCTGACCTGCAGAGGGCAGCGCACTCTATATTTTCTTTCATGGGATCTAGAATAGGGCCTGTAACGATTAACAGACCCTTTCTTACAGGTGGATGAGCCCTGCATTTGGAGGCACAAAGGGGAACGCAAAGTAAAAGTACAGGACGAGGATCTGGAAAGTGTGACCAACAGTAACACAGCACTGGCAGAAGAAGAAAACGAGCCTTTGGGTAGGGCAATGCCTCTGTGTTAATAAAATATTATTATAGACAGGAGAAGAACTTTAACATGTAACTGACCCCATAACCTGGCGCAGATGTGGAGAGTGGAGCTGGAGACTCCATGATTTACCACTCCTTCCTCTGCACACACATGTCTGTGATCACATGGTATGCCCATGATGTGAATATCATACACTGAACTCTACCACAATGGTGGGACACTATGTTCATCATCACTGTTATATATTCGAAAGTGACGGCAGATAAGAGCCATATGGCCCATTCAATCTGCCCAGTTATTTAAAACTATAATAACCATTCTCTCTTTCTGCTACTAATTCTTCAGTCTCTAATGTATTTATGTCTTTCTGGAGATATGGCCTCCAGAACTGAACACAGTATTATAGGTGAGGTCAAACCAATAATCTATAAATAGGCATCACTACTTCTCTCTTTCTGCTACTAATTCCTCCCTATGCAACCAAGCATCTGACTTGCCTTTCTCATTGCTTTGTTACATTGCTTGGCTACCTTTCAGTCACATGAAATAATGACTCCTAGATCCCTTTCCTCATCAGTAGTTTCTAATATAGTGCCATTAATAATATATATTGAGATTTTGGGTTTTTGTGCCCCAAGTGCATGATTTTGCTTTTTTTTTGGCATTAAACTGCAGTTGTCACACTCTTGACCATTCCTCCAGTCTACCTAGATCATCCTTTATTTTCTGTACCCCTCCTGGCGTGTCTACCCTGTTAGGTATCTTTGTGTCATCTGCGAAAAGGCATATTTTCCCCTCGATATCACAGGCAATATCACCTATAAAGATGTTAAATAGCACTGGTCCAAGTACAGAACCCTGGGGTACTCCACTGGTTACATTACTTAAGTCCTAATTACAACCATTTGTAAGATTACTTTTTCCCAATGTAACAGCATTACTATAAAACAATTGTGGTCTCTTTGCACTGTCTCTAATGTATTTATATCTTTCTGGAGAAAGACATAACTGAATACAGTATCCCAGGTGAGGTCGTACCAAAGATATATGTAAGAAGAGACATCACTACTTCTCTCTTTCTGCTACTAATTCCTCTCCCTATTCAACCAAGCATCTGACTTGCAATGGAAACATATAACATATAAAGTGACGGCAGATAAGAGCCACATGGCCCATCCAGGCTGCCCAGTGGTTTATTTAAAACTATACTGACCCCAGACCCTATATTACCCTCAATATAGTTAGATTTTTAGGATATTCTTATTTTATTATGTAGTCAGTTGTTCTCATCCTTTCTCTTGGACTTATATAATAATATATGTACTATTCTATATAATATGTATTTTCAAACCTGTTCCACAAATGTCCTTCACAATTTTCCTGTGCCGATTCTTACCCATGTATAGATCATGACAGATTATTAATCTTCCTATATGGAAGCTTCAGTCACCTTTATAAGCTGAAGAACCACCTAGGGCCAGAATTACTAATATGCGGGTTTAGAAAAGTGGAGATATTGCCCATAGCAACCATTCAGATTCTAGCTCTCACTTTCCTATTACATACTAGAGAATGTCAGCTAGAATGTGATTGGTTGCTATGGGCAACATTTCCATTTTTCCAAACCCCGCATCTTAGTAAATCTGGCCCCTATTGTTTTGGAATATATGTGTATGATTTATTCCATGTTTTAGCATTTAATAAAAATATTTTACATGGGAGAATACTAATGACAATCATTTGGAAATAGGATATTAGTTTGCTTCAGGAAGCAATGAAAGTAAGTTAAGTTCACAGTTATAATATTTGGCTGTAATTAATATATAATTATTCGGTTATATAATCTTGTACCCTTACATGTTGGTGCAGACATAGGCACTCAAGCTGTTGAGAAACTACAAGTCCCATCATGCTATCAGGTATCCACTATATTGGAGCATGCTGGGAGTTGTAGTATTTAGAACACCTAGAGCCAGATTTACTAAGCTGCAAGTTTGGAAAAGTGGAGATGTTGCCTACAGCAACCAATCGAATTCTAGCTCTCACTTTCCTATTACATATTAGAGAATGTCAGCTAGAATCTGATTGGTTGCTATGGGCAACATCTCCACTTTTCCAAACCTGCAGCTTAGTAAATCTGGCCGTAAGAATAACAGGTTAGCTACTGGTTAATCGGATATGTGTTTTTATGTAATTAGTGACAAATTTTAGTCCTTTACAACAAGGATAGCACAATAGGCCATGACATTGATGGGAGTGGGGCCAGAAGAACTTGTAGCATTTAACGTTAACAGCACCAATGGCTATTGCAATTTATTCAATTAAAATCTGTGGCTGTCTCCCACCATATTGCGTATTTACAGAAGCCCCTGAAGATGAAAGTGATGGCAGCAGTGAGGAAGAGGAGAAGCTTCACACCAATGGTGCGATGAAGGCTAATTCTGTGGAGGAGACTGATGTTACTATGCAGTCAAGTGATAACACACAAGCTATGGAGGATGTGGACTCAGGTGAAGACAGTGATGGTGGCAGCATCCCTTCCATAGAAAACCACAGGGACGTGAAAGAGGAGGATGGGACAGAGGAGTTGGCCTATCCTGACACCTTCATAGACTTGTCCCATCTGCAGAAAAAGAGGTAAGAGGGGTCTGTTCTGGGGTGTGAATAAATACTCAGGGACCTGGGTACACACTATAGTTAGTCAGGGGAGGATGTGACCTATGCTGGGGACAGGGTTGTAGTGAATGTGTCACATGACTGAACAGCTGCTCTCTGTCTGAGTCAGGGGCTGCACGAGTGAGTTAGTTGCGGATCTGTCTGTGAATACGGTCCTTAGTGGCTAGATTGTGCAAAAATAATCATGTCCAGTCCAGTTATGAGGCTTTAATTACAAATTGAGCAACATAAGCATGTATTGAGTTCACCCCTAGCAGAAGGGATTTATGTAATAATCAACACAATTACTGTTTTATTTTCTTTGTAGGACGCTGAACAGATCTGTTGAAGCAGAAGCATCAGATCCAGTCGTTGCGGTAAGAGAGCTCTTCAACTCAGGAACCAAATCCAACCAATAGAGCTGTGACCCATGTTTTTTGTTTCCCATAGAATGACAAGTCACGGAAACATCTTTCTGCTAAAGAGCGACGGTAAGGAGTGTGTTCTGTGCTGAATGCTAATGATCATGTTCACGTGTGGTTAGGGTACAGCTCCTGTTTTCCATCTCCCAGGTAGCTGACAATATAGCAGATCATCTCTTTAGGATACTTGCATCTTACTAACCTTATCATTGACCATTTTACCCATAGAGAGATTCTTTTACTAGGCTGATCTTGTGTTGTAAAAGGAAGAGATATCTAGATTTTTATTTGAATACAACTGTGATTGTATTTATATTGGAAGTCTGTCTAGATCAGGAAAAAATAACAATACAACAGGACATTTGTAATTACTGAATTATTTTATTTCATAAAATGTGATGCAAATACAGACCTTTTGTTCCAGCACATCATTTTAATACCTCCCTCTGTATTGGATCTGTCAATGGATAATGTGTCTGTTATAATGGATATTTTGGTTTTCAGGGAAATGAAGAAGAAAAAGAAGTCAGATGATTTTGAAGACACCAAGCCATCAGATGACAAACCTGAGGTAGCTGTACCCCAGAGTTTGCCACAAGGGGGTGCTGTGCAGCAGCCATTGAAAAGAGGACAAAAGGTAAGTCTCTTGTAGCACAGCCAGTACCTCACATTTCTTGTTGTGCCTTAGAAATCTTTACTTATCGCTCCTTCTTGATATCACCAGAGTAAAATGAAGAAAATGAAAGAGAAGTACAAAGACCAGGATGATGAAGACCGAGAACTAATAATGCAGCTACTTGGGGTAAGAACCAATGCTGTAACCCGATCATGTGCATGTCTTGCCCTCCAGGTGCATGCTGGGTAATGTCTGTGCTTTCTAGTCTGCAGGATCCGTCAAGGAAGAGAAAGCAAAGAAGGGTAAAAAGGGGAAAACAAAGGAAGAATCAACCAAGAAACCGCCACAGAAGGGAAAGGGGGGAAGTGGGCCCATGAAAAAGGAGGGCGTTACAGACATCTTTATAACACAAGATTTACAAGATTTGGCATTAGAGGAGCAGGACGAGAAGGTAAGGGGCGATTGGCAGCTGCAGCCATGCACCAACTACTCTGGTTTTGTATTAGAGATTGTTCTTCCAATGGCACTAAACTATGTCATAGACTCTACAGGTGGACTTCAAGGGCTAATGGCTTATATAACTCCACTCATATAGACCATTTTTCAGCATTTTCACTGGCTTTGTGGAGTTATGTTTCCCGTCTTTATTTTCCGATCTGTTCTAGACAAGGTATAACCTTTCTAGCAGTAATACAGATTAGAACTATATGGTCTCATGTACTATTTCTATTATGTACACAGGATGATGCTGACCAGGACGCCCCAGGAACAGAGGTATTAATATATATATTCATCACTATTAAGTCTTAGAATATTTGGTTTTCTTTTGGGACAATTATGCAGTTTTTCTCATCGTTCGGTGCACAGAGGTAGACTACTATAGAGAATGTTATTCAGGTTACATTTATAATTTAGGGCATTGAAGAAGTGGTCATTGCCTGGTAAGTCAGAAAGAAGAAGGGACCTCTCCGTTATTTAGAGCTATCGCCAATCAAGTCATTGCTTGGGGAATATTAGGCTTGGTTGCAGGATTAGGAAACAGCTAAAAAAAACATTGTTATAAAACAGTCGTTTGAGCCAGTGCTAATTAATACAAGTAAATCACAATGTTTTTTTTTTTTATTACTTACTATTGTATCAGTTAGCTCCTTCTTTTTATAATGTTATTAGCTGTTGCAATGCCCATGATAATAGACAGGTAGTGTCCTATAGTACATCCGCAGTAACGATTGGTACACAGCGATACAATTACTATGATTCCAGAACGTTTGGGCTGTAAGGCCAGCTGGAGGTCCTTGTTAAATACATTTTAAAACTGTTTTCACAAGTCCCTTATATTTCCTATACGTGCAATATCTTCTGGTGCTGATAAATCAGGTTGTGTTACACCTTTGAATTGCTTGCATTTATGTGTGAAAACATTTCTAAGGGTTTTGTCAATAGAAAAGTTTGGGAATATAATATGTGTCTTCAATGTAATTAATGAGAAGCGGGGATAGGGTGTATTAATCACCCAGGCCCTGTACAAGTCCTGGTATGGTGTAGTTTGGTGGAACTGTAACTTGCATGAGGTCTTCCATATTCACTGTCTTATGTTTCTGTAGGAAGCGGAACATCTGTTAGACTCCCTGACGGGTCAGCCAGATCCTGAGGACGTTCTACTTTTCTCAGTGCCAGTGTGTGCACCGTACACTGCTATGACCAATTATAAGTATGTGCAATGCTGTAATTATGTAATTATAGGTCAGCATTTTAGTAGAAAAAAAAAAGATGTAAATTTTTTATTTTTTTTCCAGATATAAAGTTAAATTAACTCCAGGAACACAAAAGAAAGGAAAAGGTATGTAATGCTAAACTTATGGTGTCGCCATCCTGCAGATATGGATTGACAACTCTTACTGACTGTGCACTGTCTTGGGGACTGATTTACTAAGCTGTGGGTTTGGAAAAGTGGAGCTGTTGCCCTTATCAACCAATCAGATTTTAGCATTGCCCCTTGTTTACATAGAATTAATTAGATATCACACTATTACTATATTTAACTTCATTTATAGCATTTCTACTTGTTATTAAAATCCATTGTAAACTACAGTATGAAATTTTTTTTTCCCCCATTAGCCGCTAAAACAGCGCTGAACAGCTTCATGCATTCCAAAGAGACGTCCTCCAGAGAGAAGGATTTACTGCGCAGCGTCAAGGTAGGAACCTGGAGCACTGGCGATACACATGACCCTGGGGGTCCAATTAAGACATGCAGGACCGGGTTCAGACCCTCCAGTACATTCAGCTATCGTTATGAAGTCTGGATCTGGTTCGCAGTGTGTGGCAGTTAAAACCCAGAAATGTACACTGGAGGCTCAGACAGACATTAGGCATAATTAAAATAAGTTGTTACTGTGGTAAAGAATGAATTTTAGCAGTTTCTTATTAACTGGTAGTTTATATAAAATGGTGAATGACAATGTAGTAATTATGGATATGGCCTGTGAATCTGGGGTTTGATGTGTTGGGGAGCTAATTAGTTAGTTATAAGATTAGCTGTTATAAAACAGTACACTGCATGTGTTGCCTGTACCTAACAGCAAGGCTTGGCTACCTAGTACTTTCTACAACTGAAACTGAAGCCTAATGATTGTATAGGAAACACCTAGTTCTCCTTTTTAGCATAGTTAGTCAATTTAACCTCCACACTAATGAAAGGGAGAGAGTGCAATAGGTAGTGCATGTTTCCCAATTTCTTCCATACAAAAGGACTTCAATCTGCAGTAAGCACCAGGGCCTATGTCACCGCTGCAGAGTTGGCCTCACGTGATTGATTGCTGGGCAGGTGGCTAGCCAATAATCAGGGCAATGTAACCTTTTTCACATGGCCCACTATGACCGTCCTAATAAGAGCAGCTGATGCAGAGGCAGCCCATGGTATAGGCGGCCGCCTAAAACCTCGTGGGTCAGTTGTCCCTAGGGGGGCTCCACGCCTACACCGCACCATTGACCGCCACTGAACTGTAGATGTGAAGTAAAGGCCCAGCGGGGCCGCAGCAGCTAGCACAGTTCCGCCAGGTTCATCATCCCGGCGGCACTGTACTGGCCGCCGTGGGCCCCTGTGTATGTAGTCATATACACAGCGCCCGGACGGCTGTGTTCAGGCACTGTATATGTGTTGCTATCAGCGTGAAAATGGCGCTATGTTGCCATAGCAACACATACACGGTGTCTCGACGCAGCGGTCTGGGCACTGTGTATGTGACTACAATGTCTGGGAAGTAAAGGCGTGGGGCCGTGGCAGCCAGTACAGTGCCGCCGGGATGATGAACCTGGCAGAAATGTATCAAGTTTTTTCCTGGTTGGGGGGGCCCCAGGGCCCCGCAAAACTTAGAGCCGCCCTGGAGCTGATGAACATGGGATGATAACTGGCTGCTTACACTGATCATCCTGTGATGTATAGTCAGTTCTATGATAATGTATAAAAGTTGTATTGAAGTGGTGGTTAGAGTTATATATGTAATTTTTACTCTGTTGTGAGGAAAGAATAACTGGTAGCGTAGCTCTGCAATAACGACAGCTAAATTCGACACACTAGATGATCAGTCGGAGAGGGCGATACATCCCTTCCACCCACCAAAACTCCATAAAGTAAATGGGTGGGTGGGGGAAGCATTACATGTTACAATTAGGGTGAATCAGCAGCCATACAGACCGCTCAGCCACATGTGTGACTTATGGCAGCATAAGTACCTTATACTCCACATGAGAGAGGAGAGTTCACTCCGCACTCTTGTGCGTAAAACACGGAGGTAAGGATCGGGTCCTACATGTGGTGTGGGTTACTGCATGTAACTCATTGTCCAAATGTGATTTTCATTTAAACTAGTGCTCCATTTACTCTGGGAGAATCCCCTTTTAACACTACACTTTTCCCTCTCTGCAGGATACCGACCTCTCAAGAAACATGCCTGGGAAAGTGAAAGTATCTGCCCCAAATCTGCTCAATGCAAAGAAGAAATAAAACGGAGAAATGTACATAGTAAATACAGGTGACCTTCCCTGTGTGACACTGGGGCATTGCCCATAACCACCAATCAGATTCTAGCATTTATGCAACACATGCTGAACAGGGGTTAGACTTTTGTTGGCTGCTATGGGCAACACCTCCCATTTTTCCTTTTTAGAAAAGTAAATTTATTCCTGGGATGTTTATCTCAATTTCTTAATTACCATCAGCGGGTAATATTTCCCTGTATGGGAAAGTATAGCATAATGGTAAATTGCATAATATATACATCAAAATATTCATTTGTGTCTGACAAGAAGACTGATTCGCAGAGAAGAGTGGCATTAATTCCGTGCGTATAGAGACGTCACCTACAGAATTGGAACGTGAACAAGAATGCAGCCAAATTATTAGGAACCAGTACCACCACCAACTGCCTGACCAATATTTATGACGCCGTTTTTATTATATTAATGCTACTGGTTCCTAGTCAATGGATACAGTTGAATAAATATTGATTCACCACACAAAATGGTTCTGTGTTAAAAAAAAAAGTATTAAATGAATATATAATTAAGAAAATGTAAAAGTTATTTTTGTGTGTAATTGAAAATTTAAATATTAAAAGATTCATCATTTTTATTACCATTAAAGCCTGAGCATTTATATAGATAGAAGTTGGCTGCTTTAGTGTATGCTGTACATTACAGTGAGTGCCACAGCTTCAAATACTAGGTCACACTTTCCGTTCTCCACGTTTATTGAACATATGTACACTAAATAAAGATCCCCATTCACCAAGAACACAATACTAAGACACAAACATTACTATATACAGCTATGCACATAGTTACTTCTCAGGACCCACAGGTGTTGTTAATGCTGGCAGCCCGCTGGTAAACATTGTGGAGAAGGTGTTTAGGAAGACAATCCAGGGAGCTGGACAGAACCTCTTTGTAGGAGATCACTGTTTCTAGGCAGAGTCTAGGAAACCAACAGAAGAGGTAATAAGACAGAGTCCTAGGAGGCAATGCCAGCGAGGCCCTGAGATGACTAGTGCTGGGAAGTCTCTGCTCACTCTACTTGCATTTAAGAGTGATTAGCTTCCTGCCTCTAGATCACTGATTTTTGTTAGGATCCCTTAAGGCCGCCCAAGGTCTGCACGGTCGCCATTGTAGTGGGGGGCATTCGGGCTTAAATCTGGACACGTACGTGTCCAGATTCCTACCCTAACGTTTACAATCAGCTCTGTGGCCTTATAGCCGCATTGCTGATCGTAACGGGGCTTTCTCCACCCCGTCCCCTAGTTTGCATGCCTATCTCCGTCTTTACGGCGGAGATACAGCATGCGTAAAGGGGGGGACACACACCCCTTTTCGTAAAATAGCCGTTGGCCGTAACTATAGTTCATGCATGCACACAACCTTCTAAACTGGAATTACAGATGAGCCGGCCATAATTCCCTGGGCAGCCGTAGCTTTGGATCAGGCCCAATGACACTCAATAGATTCTATTTAGAATATAGGTTGCTTTACCCTGCAGCTGTAACAGCGTTTAGCCTCCCACATCCTCCTTCCCCATAACATAATACAACACAACTGACCTAAAGCAGTGTTTACCTGACGAGTGACCTTGGCTGAACAGAGAACACTAGAACTTCGTTGCTGTGAGCCTGTAAGAGAAAGCAGAAGCTATGAACACAATATCCCTGTTCATTTACTAGTACATTATGGACATAAGCCAGGCCTCATATTACTGGTTCCTAGGAAACTTATTGGCTGCCTAGAGGGTGTGTAAGGGACCAGACAATTTAAAGACCATAGGTTTTACACATGCTTTCTGTTCACTCCCTACATAGTCCCCTTCCCTTCGTACCCTCTTGTCCCCCTCTGCTACCCTTTTACCCCATCCCCACCTGGTGCCTCCCTCCAAACCTCTCACTGTGTTCTATCCCCCTCCTCCCTGATATTCCAAGCTTTACACCTCACTTTTTGCCTTGTATTCTGTGTTTGCTTCACTGTATTTTTGTAATATTTTTATTTATATTGTATTTTATATGCTATGCTGTCCATCCCCACCCAGTATGTCTGTACTGTATTTTGTACAGCGCTGCAGACACCTTCATAAATAAATTAAAATAATAAGTCTTACACCAAACATTACAACCTAGTTCAGAAGTAGGGGTATTGAATTAGTAATGATGGGGCTCCTGAAAACTTTTGGAGCAGAGGCAGTCTCTCTCACATTCTATACAGGTGTGAGGAAAATATGTCAGGATGAAGCTACAGTGTTATACAGCAAAGTGACTTATAAATATCCCTCGAACTGAGAAGCTTACTGTAAAACAGAAAATGTCAACCGTTACCGCTTTGTGATGGGCGAGGAGATTGTTGGCGCATCCTCCAAAGACAAATATTTCCCCTTCTTTACTAGCACATGCTGTATGCCACAATCTGAAAAGAAAGAGTTCACAGACCGTGGCAGGAAACTCCGTGGAACAGGTGGCGTTACTTATAGTAACAAGATTCTGTAGTTTAATCAACCATAAAACAAAATATCTATAGTGCATCATACTGGTAGGACTTTAGCCAAGGCGGACTATATAATGAAAGAGGGGAAATACTGTCTGGGCCTCCATTCTCTTCTGCAGATGAAGAACCAGTAATGGCCACCTACCTTGGTTTATCAGCATGACAGCTCTGAAATGGAATCCACTCATTCGTCTTTAGGTTGTACATCCATGTGTCACCTAGACAGAGCAAATGTAACACGTCACCGGTATTTAGACATTGGAAATCCAGCCAGCTACAGAAACACAGCAAAGATTTATAAAGATCATTACTTTCTACACAACGCGGTGAAGACCATAATAACCATATACTCACTTTCGTTATGTTACTTATTAGCTAGTATATTTGATTGGCTACTTAGGGCCAGATTTACTAAGCTGTGGGAAAGGCAACAGTGTAGATGTTGCCCATAGCAACCAATAAGATTCTAGCTGACATTGGGCCGTATCCAGAACTACAGCTGCCCAGGGAATGTATACGATGGCGGCCGTACAGACCTTGGGCGACCATAAGGCGCCCGTAGGTCTGGATTAGGCCCATTCTCACTATGTTCCAGAGAAACAGGCCATGAGATCATCATAGGACCTTGTGCCCTCACTGAAATGTAGTCAGTCTCACCAATAATGAGATCAGAGATATAACTTACACAGAATCATGATTTGACCATGGCTGTTACTTTTAAAAGGGGAATCCGTTCAGTCGCTGTGTCATAATCAGTGAGTATCAGTTAAGCTAATAACTATGATAACTGGAGGATGGTAGCTTCAGAGGAAATGTGCAGAAAAATGACTTCACTGAAAGGGTGATAGATAAGTGGAATAGCCTCCCATCTGAGGTGGTAGAGGTAACACAGTAGAACAGCGTAAACATGCTTGGGATCTAATATTTTGGAAGCACCTTGGGAACCAGGTTAATATAATGAATCAATCACTTACTCAGAGGTTGTTTATCAGTGGTGAATCCTCCAAACAGAAACAGACTGTGCTGGGACGCTTGTGTCAAGGAATGCCAGGACCTCCCAACTGGGGTAACACCTTGTGTGATCCTGCACAGAGGGACAAATTGGACTGAACGAAATATAAAGCTGGGTAAACACCTAAACAATCACACATTAGATGCAATGACTGTTGCAAGTCTTGATGAGCACAGCAATTCCCGTGTACGCACCATACCAATGTACCAGCGTATTGGAGATAGTCATCTCTCCTAAGCATCTGCTATAAAAATCGTGACTCTGTACACACTGTACTGATACTGTATCTGCTTACGCTGCACAGAAGACTGCCAGAAAAGTTGGAGACAGTCGTCACAGTATACACACTACCCGCAAGTGTCTGATATTGTACCATTGGTGATTGTGAATATTACAATATTCGTAAAACCAAAACAACAGGTGTGGCTGCTTTGCCACAAGAAATCATGATCGCTGGAGCGTTCGCACTCTAACAATCATTGTAAATTGTAGAATCCGTACAATAATAACAGCTATTACAGATACCAGCAGTCATTAAAGCTAATGAAAACCCTAGAGGCTGAGACACCAGATTTACTAAGCTGCAGGTTTGGAAAAGTGGAGATGTTGCCCATAGCAACCAATCAGATTGTAACTCACTTTCCTAACCCACAGCTTAGTAAATCTGGCCCAAGAAATTTTTTATTCTTATTGACTTCTACAATCTAACAGAGTGACCAGCGTGTGTAAAAATATCCCTGTTCCCTATTAGTAGAATCAGTTTATTTTCTTATCAGACGTGTTTAGATGAAGAAAATGACAGACAAGGGGACTAGACGGAATAACAAGGAAATCTGAGTAGTAAAACCAGCGCTTGATAGACAGAATAAACGTCACTTACACTTCATGCCACTCCCAGGTATCAAAATTCAAATAAAAGAAGTCGTTCATTCTGGAGTCCTGGAACACATGACGGGAGAGCATAAAGTAAACATGTCGCCACAAGACACAACCCTGACCTCCAGCCCAACACTCACCCGGTATCTACCGCCAAAAACATAACCTCTGTTTCCCACAGCGGCACAGGCATGAGCAGCTCGAGGAGAGGGACCCTTACCCTGAGGAAAGAGGATGCATTGTACAGTAAAAAGATTAGAATGATGAGACAGAAGGCAACACAAATGTGGTGCTGATAAATGAATAAAAAGGGCTGTAGCTGAGCTCAGCTGGTCTGATATTGCCCCATAATGCCCAATAACCTAAATATAAAACAGCCAGATCATTACTGCAGCAGGCTATTAGGAGTAAACCATTTCTTGGCCTTGTCTCTATAAGGCCAGATCTTTCAATGTGGTCATGTGATCACGTGAGCATGTCACATGGGATAGGCAGGGAACGTGACACAGCCATGCCCATCATGGGGTACAATACACAAAGGCCCAGAGAATAAAATTGCACTCCTAATATACCGGTACATATTTCAGTGGATAATATTTGGCTCCTAATTAACTATAGGTGGTGACAACACAAAGTCACCAGGAAGTATGTACGCAGGACACGTGCTAGACCTGTCACGGTTTATACAGAGATGCATCTTCCTATTACCGTGGTAACAATGCGACTCCAGGTGAAGCTGTCTAGAGCCAGAGTGTGCACATGGTTATTCCAGCCTCTTGGCAATCCTGCATTCTGGAAATCACCAAGACAAATAAAAGCAAACACTTTAGATTTTAAAAATACCTCCATTGTCAGAACACAGAAATAAATCCCTTGCACATTCCATAACATTTACATAGATCTAATAAATTCCCTCATATAATGCTGTTATCATACACGCAGTGCCCTGATCAACATATAAACTAGAATCATTAATGATTGACAGCCCAGCTCTGCAGGAGCACATATAATAGAAATGGGTGCTATACTACTAGTTTACATTATAAAACGAATTCTGATGTTCCATCCCACCCTAAATATAAAGGTGTGATTTATTACACAGCAACTGGCATCTTTGATGTGAGTTAAACTGCAGCAGCATCACACATCTACACAAAATGATGGTCCCTTTCAGTAGGGGGCACCAGTGTCCTCTTTAACCCAGGGCCCTGGAAGCACTAATCACTACTGGAAATGATAAATGCAATAATAAGTGTAAGCTCTTATTACTGCTGTCATTAGTGATAAACAATACACAATAGTGTAAATATAAAAAATAGTAGAGTAGCTCTACATATAACAAACAGACTTATGAAATTGCAGATCAATAGCTGCAAAGTCCAGTTAGGATATTTGGACTGCAGTGAAAAAGAAAATGTGAAACGCAATACCCTTGAAGTCTCTTGTAGGATTTGGAGAGGGAGGGAGAGAGAGAGATAATAGTGGTACTTGACATGATTTCAGTGGGCAGCTGGCAAAAAGTTGAGAACCGCTGGACTTCACTATGTATTTTTTTATCTTATTTATTTATTAACAGGTTCTTATATAGCGCCCACAGATTACGTAGCGCTTTACAATATAACAATCAGTATAAACAACACTGGGTAATAACAGGCAGATTGGGTGGGTAAGAGGGCCCTGCTCACAGGCTTACACTCTATAGGACAGTGGGTTTGATACATAAGGGCAAGTGCTATCTTACAAGGCAACGGAGGCAAATTGACTCTGGATTCCTCTCTTGGGCGAATTGCTGGCAAGGGGGAGAATTTATTGTTGTTTGTTGTATTTATATTCCGGTTATGTAAAATACAATATAAATGTGATCACCGGACATGTGATGATGAAGGCCTGAGCACAGGGGCATTGAGATCAAACCATACGGTAAGCCAAATAGGCAGTAGTAGAGGGAGAAATCAGGGACACAGGGTTGCAACATATTTTTTGTATTAAAAAAAAAAAGGAGCTAAACAACAATATAAAAACGAAACACAAAACCAACTGATAATTTAATTGGTATACATACTCCAAAAGAGGTTTCGTCAAACTCAAATGTCCCAACTGGATCTTCTCTATAGTACCCATAACCACCAAAGAACACCAGCCTGAAACACAAAGGTAAAATTATAATTATTTTAATGACACAATGGTGGAAATCGTTCATTCACATTTCCTGAACTATCTCTGTTGTAAGGTAACAATAATGTGTAGTTTGTGAGTATTACAGATATTGGGATCCTATTTCCTCCAATATGTTTTGTTGACATGAGCAGCCATCAGGGTGTGAATATGCAAATTACACAGTGCTGGCAATAAATGCTCTGGAGCTGCTTTTACAAAACTGATGTCATGAAATCAACGGCTGCAAAGAGGATTGTTAACATAGCACTGGATGCGGCTTGCTGATGAATACTTTGCTTATCAGGGAAGATAAAAGCACAGAAAGTGTGTGTGTGTGTGTGTGTGTGTTCATCATTAATGGCACTACATTAGAATCTACTGAAGAGGAAAGGGATCTAGGAGTCATTATTTCATGTGACTTAAAAGGTAGCCAAGCAATGTAACAAAGCAATGAGAAAGGCAAGTCAGATGCTTGGTTGCATAGAGAGAGGAATTAGTAGCAGAAAGAGAGAAGTAGTGATGCCCCTTTATAGATCGTTGGTACGCCCTCACCTAGAATACTGTGTTCAGTTCTGGAGGCCATATCTCCAGAAAGACATAAATACATTAGAGACTGAGCAAAGAGCAATTAAAATGGTCCGTGGCCTCTGTCACACAACATACCAAGAAAGGCGAGAGGAACTAAACATGTATAGCTTGGAGCAGAGAAGTTAGAGGGGGGACATGATAGCAGCTTTCAAATACATCAAGGGTTGTGACCAGCTAGAGGAGGGGGCATTTTCCAAAGGAAGAGGTGTAATACAAGGGCATGAATATAAACTGGAGGGTGGTAGATTCAGAGGAAATCTCCCATCTGAGGTGGTTGAGGCCAATATTGTAGAACATTTTATACATACTTGGGATAAATATAAGGAAATCCTAAATCTCAATTTAAATTGAGGGTAAATAGGGTTGGGTGTGAGTTCCCGTAGTGAACGATCCTATTTCGAAAGGTCTGTCCGCTCCCGACCAGTTCCGAACTGGCTGGGATATCAATTGCTTATGCCTCGATGAGGCCGTTTCCCCCAACCCGCTTCCTAAACCAGACCTTAAGTCCCCAGCGGCGGCCCTTCCAAAAATCGCATACTCACCCATTCATAAATAAAAATAATTCTGAAAGGGCTGTCATAGAGACAGCTGAAAAGCAACTTCCGGCTGTCCCTAATTCGCAATGTGAGCCCTCGCAGCGGGGATTCGCAACGATAGGGTCTAAGGTCAGTATAGTTTTAAATAAACAACTAGGCAAACTGGATGGGCCATGTGTCTCTTACCTATGCTCTTAACAACAAAAGGTAAGCTAACTCCTACCATACATCGATCTCTAGCTCTAGGACACGAATGAAAAAAGACACAGGAAACCGGAGGTAGGGCCTTATATGCAATCAGTGTCTTCTTTGTGTCTGTCTCTGGCTCCAGAGGAGGGTAATTACCCAGAAGTTGTGCTGACATGGCAGGAGGGGGGAGGAAAATCTTTTGATAACTGAAACGTGGGTACCTATATAAATAACCTGATGGGCTTTTTTTAAAACCATACATGAAAGACTTGTGACTTATTTACAAATAATAATAATAATAATAATAATAATATATACATTTCTGGAATTATAGAGTTCTGTACTTAGTGAGCCTGTGAGTCTTCTATACTAATCCACCATTATCACATTACAATATATTAAAAGTTATTCAAATAAAAGGAAATCTAATCACAAAATATCATTTTGCTTCTCTATTTACTAGTTGCTAAAAAGCTCAGTGCCTGTCTATCCACAATCTGATCCTACTGAGGAGAACAGCGCTATACAGACACGCACTTGTTCTGATAAACCCATACACCGAGCTTGTCCTTCGGGGATGGCGGTGTTCCTTTACACTCAACCTTCTCCCAGAACAGGTCACCGGTTCTGGAGTTCAGATTCAGCATGTAGAGCTGTGAAGACAGAATATATTCATGGATTAGTTCACTAGAAACAAGGGTCCGGCTTCACAGTTACGTAGTTTTCGCCTTACGTACGTTGTTTTAAGAATTGAGCTGTTACGCATGCGTAGTAGCTTATTTACGCTATCTGCGTACCATTTCTAAAGACCGCGCTTACGCAAACTACGTACAGAAATGGTACGTAGAGAGTGTAAATAAGCTACCGCACATGTGTAACAGCTCAAATCTTAAAACAATGTACGCAAGATGAAAACTACAGAACTGTGAATCCGGACCAAGATCCACAATGAATTCTTAAGCGCAAGCAGGATATCTGACACAAGTCCCTGTCTCTTATATGTGTAATTTGCCCGTCATTTGCTGTATCTAAACAAATCTCTTTTTGGCAACGAAATAACATCATTTTCTGGCTGATGAGACAGAGACAGAGACAGGGACACTCCCACGACTGGTGTGTATTTGAAGTTTCCAAAAGGGACAGGTACTTTTTTCACCCTAACCATCTTCTTTTCACAAGCTTACCCTAACCCCCCCGCCCCATGCAGCGTAACCTAACATTCTGATCAGGGCCGGTGCTAGGATGGCTATTATAGTTAATAAAGCATAGTATCCATGTAATCCTCATAAAACACAATCTTGTAACCACAATAAAAGAAAGCAAATCATAGTCACTACTATACAATACAGACAGTATCCTAATTCATACAAAAAACTGCCACACAATACAGACTATATATCTTAGTGACAGCCATACCATACAGACATTATCCTAGTGACCGCTATACCATATAATACAAACTGCATCCTGACTACTATGCAATAAATTCAACATTCTTGTGTCTCCAGCCTCCCCAATATTCCCTATCATGTGTCTCCAGCTCCCAGTGTTCCCCATCATGTCTCTCCATCCTCCCTATATTCCACATTAATTTGACTCCAGCCTCCCCAGTATCCCCATTATGTGTCTGCAGCTCCCAGCATTCCCCATTCACGTGTCTGCAGCACCCAGTATTCCCCATGTGTCTGCAGCTCTCAGTATCCATCATGTGTCTCCAGCCTCCCCATTATGTCACTTCAGCCTCCCCAGTATCCCTATTATGTCAGCCTCCCACGTATCCCCATCATGTCATTTTAATATCCTTAGGATCCACATCATGTCACTTCAGCCTCCCCAGTATCCTTATCGCATCACTTTAGCCCCCCAGTATCCCCATTATGTGTCTGCAGCTCCCAGCATTCCCCATTCACGTGTCTGCAGCTCCCAGTTTTCCCAATTCATGTATCTCCAGCTCACAGTATTCCCCATGTGTCTGCAGCTCTCAGTATCCATCATGTGTCTCCAGCCTCCCCATCATGTCACTTCAGCCTCCCCAGTATCCCTATTATGTCAGCCTCCCACGTATCCCCATCATGTCATTTTAATATCCCCAGGATCCACATCACGTCACTTCAGCCTCCCCAGTATCCCCATCACGTCACTTTAGCCCCCCCAGTATCCCCATCATGTCACTTCAGCCTCCTACCGAGTATCCCCATCATGCCACTTCAGCCTCCTCCCCAGAATCCCCATCATGTCACTTCAGCCTCCCCAGTAATCCCCATCATGTCACTTCAGCCTCCCCAGTAATCCCCATTCATCTCACCCCAGCCTACCTATATTCCCCATAGGTTTCCTTCCCTTACCTCAGCTGTTTCCCCTTGTTCCGCGACGCGTGCTACCTCTGCTTTCTCCTGATGCTGCTGTGACCCAATGTCACATCAGCATCATTTGCGTGCAGGAAGTTCCTGCTATCAGCTGCCGGTCAAAGCACAGAACAGGTGATAGCAAACCCCAGCAGCTGAAATTGAGAGGGGGGATGAGTGCCTATTCAGTCTGGCGCCTGGATGTACCACATCCCCTCGCGGCCCTGATTCTGGTATACAAATATTATTTGTTAGAAAGCTGTCAGCACTGATACAGCCATGATTAAACTGTTGAAACAGAGATTGCCACTGTGGCAACTACATACCATCCCTTTCCCCTCCTCCAAGCATACAAGGGCCCAATTTTAGGCCTGCTGAATTCTAAGCACCCCCACCAACACTAGATTGTGAACTGTGCTACAAAAACTACTTAAGCACTGACCATGTTAGTGTTTCCATGGGTGTGATGGCCTCCAAACAAATATAGCACATTATCAACACACACGGCACAGCTTCCCGACATGGACAGTGGGACATTCCCCATGGTCTTCATTCTCTGCCTACAAATAATTGGTTCAAGACAGGTGAAAAAAAATATTTTAAAACAGAATATTTATTCACATTCCGGCACAATCGTTCAGATTTCCAACGTAATCAGGAATTTTACCTACCACGTTCCATTTTCCATGTGGTAAACCCAGACCTCATCTCGTGGCAAATAAAAATCATAAAATCCTCTGACCGGTGCATTCTGAAAAGTATAGAGAGATGCAATTGTAGGCGGAATGTACTTTCCTTTTTCTAAATGACAGGACAACTTTTCAATCAGTAGAAAGTTGCTCACTGTCTACTGCCACAATTCAGTAAAACCCATATGCTCTTGCATTATTAAGATCTATATGAGAACTGCAAGGATTGCAGAGTCTGTTAAGCTGGTCATGCACTGAATGACAATTGTGTAAATAACCTGAAAAATATCTGCACAAGTGATTTACCCGACACTAGTAAAACTTCTGGGAACATTGGTAATCTGGTAGATCAAGCATACTTGATTTGTCCAATCAGCTGATTATCCAAGTATTTCCCAGATTTATGGATAATAGTGCTACACAGTGCTTTTTTTGTAAGAAAAAAGGTGCTGGAACTCACATCAACTCACACACGACCAATCACAAGCCAGGCAGCGACACAAGCCGAGCAGTGCCATCACAACCAACACGGACAAAGTACGCATGCATTGGACTTGACACAAAAGCAGCCGCATGCACTGTTTTAACAATTTTGCTGCCAAAACTTTTAAAACTTGGAAAATCTGTCGAAAAGAGATGCCGGAACTCAGTTCCAGTGCGTATTATGACAAAAAAAACACTGGCGCTACATATGGATAATAAACAAACTTCATGCAACATAAGCTGAAAATAACTAACACGACCACTAGTGAAGCAAGCATCCTTATACATGAGGAGTGACTAAGGGAACAGTTTCTGCTAAATGTGCACTTAAATCTGTTCTGACATTGAATAGGGAGGAAGCAGCACCTCAGACTGAAACACATAAGTCTGTATAATACAATAATAATAACAAACACCAGGCCTAATGGCTAATACCACATGTAACATGCTACCAGTAAAGGTCACCAGTGGCCCTTGTGTGGTAGCACTACAAGTATCAGCATGCACTTGTATAAGAATCAGGTCACCCTTGTATTGTTGTTGTCACCTTGTATCCTCCCCACACAAACATCCGGGAACCATCAGTGACAGCCACATGACCGCTGCGCTCGGCCGGGACACTGTCATCCACTACCGGCCCTTCCACTTCATCCACTTCATCTTCTTCATCGTCTTCAAACTCCTCTCCAATCTCAGCCGGGGGGTCTTCATTCTCGTCCGCCATCCCTAAGAAAAAGCAGGATCTTCAGTAAACAGTCGCGTCTGATACACGTTGTAGTTTTCAGGCGGAGCCCTTACCGCCATCACACTTAAGGGCAAATGGCTTGGATTAAGCGCCCTCTAGTGGCAATCTGACTTCTAGTAAAGTAACTAAATACCATTACCCATACTTCATAAACCGATATCTTCTTTATCTGATATAAGTACTTTTTATTTTGTTTACAGATAATTAGGGACATTTATTAAAACTATTGCTCCAAAAAAAAACCCCTCATCTCAGTGTAATGCATGGTAATCAGGGTTGATAGATTGCTGGTTCCGTTCTGCTGATTGGGCAATTGTTATGTCCTTGACTCCTGACATAATGCTGCAATAGCTGGTGATATACTGTACAGTGGTAACACACTACGGGCCTGATTCAATTAGCTTCGCACCCGCATATTTTGCGGGGTGAAGCTAATTCCGCAAAATTTTTTGGGGATTTTTATGTGCGCCCCATAGAGACGCGCATAAAAATCAGCTACCGTAATAGCAGAATAGTAAAATGTGCACCGTTAACGTTTTCCCATCTATTGCGGTGCGAATTCCTAATTGAATCAGGCCCATAGAGGTGCGTATAAAAACCGGGTACCGTAATAGACGGGAAAAAGCGAACCGTGAACATTTTCCCAGCTATAACAGGCCACCGTTCTAATTGTATCAGGCCCTACCTGGTAAATGGGACATTGGGCCTGATCCAGACCTACGCCCGCCGTCGCTAGGACGGCGGGCGTAAGATCGGCTTTTTAGCCGAACTGCGCATGCGCCGGACAGATGTTGCTATGGACGTCCCCCAGCGTCCCTATGTTCAGGTTAGTGTACGTGGGCGGTGGGAGGTAGTTAAATAA
>WWET01000145.1:142030-173044 GCA_011038615.1 Limnodynastes dumerilii | reverse complement strand
GCCGGCTGAAGTTAGGGTAGAGTGTTGGGGTAAGTGAACGCCGATACGCTGTGCTTTAGTAAGCACAGCGCATCGGCGTAGGTCTGGATCAGGCCCATTCTCCTTATTGCCCTGTGTGCACCCTGATAATATCGACACAGCAGCAGTTGAATCATTCAGGCAGAGTGAAGAATCAAAATATCATGTCAGGCGTTTTTGGACAGTTTTGATGGTGTTCTGACATATTAGGCATTTATAGAAATATTCAGCTGTATTTCCAGTGGCGTAACTACTGTGGAGAAAAGAAAGGGAGAAAGAGTCTTTGGGTTCTGAGTGCTGTCTATAAATACAGCCGGAAATCCCCTCTACCCCAGCAAAAGAAAACACTAAGCTGTCAGCTGCTGGCAATAGTTTTTATAAATATTGCTCAGCACTCGTAGACCGAGAGCTGTCTAAACGACCACACTGCATGTATGTCAGATTGTGGGGCCTGGCACGAAGCTCTTCACATCCAGAGTTGTGCCCCGTCTTCTTATTATGGACAAAGCGGCAGTCTAACTGCACCCTTAGATGTTTTTGTATATGCAGAGCAATGTATATATCAATGATATTTGTTTAGAGCTGTCAAATCATAAGTTAATTTAAACAATGTACATATTGAAAAAGGCGTAAGCAAGCAATCTATCTGCATCCATCCACAACTGAGAATTTTACTTATATGAGCTACATTGGTCTACTCTTCAGTCATAAGGAGTCCATAAGTGTTCAGTTATGTTTATGAGGATTGACATCTGATCCACAGCTGCACTTACACCTTTTTTTTTTTGGGTGCAAATGCAGACCTGAGCAATACCATGTTCAACTGCAAAATTTAATTGTGAAATTAGAATTGAGAGGTGAAGTTATTTAGTTCAACTCTAATTTATAGATTAAACATAAAGCTAAGCAGTAAAGTATTCTCCTTGCATGCAAAAAAATTGGCAAAAATACATTTGGTACTCATAATGGCACTTGTTTTCACCGTTAAACTTCATGAGTTTTCAACTAGAGTACCAAACGATATCGTTGCCATACACTACATTGTTTTCAGCCAAAATCCATCAGAAAACTCAGATTTCTCATAAATTTTTTAGGGACTTTTATAGTCCCCCCAGAAAATCACATTTGCCCATACCCCAAGCAACATTTTTTATTTGTCGTATGATTTCTTATGCAGAAGAGCCCAGAGTTTACAGGCAGGGTCCATTTCATATGCAGGCTCATATGTCCTACATGAAGGGGTAACAAACTCAATGCACACATTCTGTAGACATCCTGTTCTTTGGGATAAAGAAAGGAATGCATTTTCAATACACATCCATTGTTGTGTTCACACAGTGTTTAGGTGAGAAATATGTCTGGCTACTTCAATACAGGACAGGAAACAGGAAGAGAAGGAAACAGAAAGGTGTCATGTAGGATTTGCATACGGTAATTAAGCCTAGGAAAGTAATAACGTCACCAGAAATTTATCAGCAAAGATTTCATGATTATCATGAAATGCCCATACACTGTGCAATTTTACATTTTATCGTCTGCTTTGGCCCGAATTAAATCAAATACATCAAAAGATCAAATAATTGTTTGAAAGGGGCTCTTGCAAAATTATTGGATGATTGGTGCCATATACTTACGAACGATAATTTGGCTAATTGTATGATAATTGGAGAATCGGGCTGCTAATCACTCTAGTGTATGGCCAGCTTTACTCTCAAGCTCAGATAATCTAAATCATACATATATATGTCACATTTATAATAAACTGGATCACCCCTTTTGAGTAAGGGAGAAAAAAAAAAAGGTACAAGTGTGCAGCTCAGCTAAACCATTCTGCAAACTAATACCCCTTTCAGATCGCAGCCCCGGCCATATCCCGGGTTCACAGACCCGGGATATTGCCGGGGCAACAGAGGATCCCAGGGTCACAGACCTCGTTTTCCCACGGGAAATTCAGAGACCCGGGTCTGCCCTGTCGTCATCGCACAGCGCAATTTGTTTACCGTTGCTCTGGCAACACTTGTAAAAAAAATGACACCAATCAAGTGCGTTAGGTGCTACCACTTTTATAGCTAACCCCCAAGTTAAACCTGGGTCAATCAACACGAGAGACAGACAGTGCTCCACATCCCCTATTTTACATATTTTTTGGGGAACCCGGGTTGAATAACCCAGGTTCCCCCTTTCACACCACAACACGGGGTAAGGCTGACCCGGGAATAACCCTGGTATTGACCAGGGTCGTGGAGCCGGATTGACCCTTTCACATTGACACCCGGCCTGGGTCGATAGCTTTGTATGAAAGGGGTATAAATGGCCCAGTATTCACATTGCATTTGCCCCTAGGTCTGCACTTGAGATGGACCATATGCTTATACAGACAATAAGGAGCTGCAGGTAATCGTCCCAGTATACTGAGTAATAAGAATTTCACCTTTTCGTGCAGTTTTATAAAGTTTATTAATTATCTTACAATGAAAACAAACCTAAACCCAGCGTCTATTAAAACAGACACATTTTAAGGTTGACAATATGAACAGTTTTCTTTGTGTTTTTTGCTCCTTATATTCAGGTAAATTGGAGAAATCAACACTATTATAACTCAATAACAAAACATACAAAATATAGATCTCTCTTAAAGAACAGTTGAAAAATGAACAATAAGAAATAAAATCATTATATATTAAACAATCCTAGGGTGAGATAAATACTCTTTGTGTTTCTGATTTTGTGCTGTAGTCATTTCTACATTTAATACTGAAGGGCTGAAGAGCTTAAGTCAGGGGTTTGATAATATTAATGATAGTACATGTGTACAACTTGCAGTTTTAGTACATAACGTTATGTGTATAGTTCAAAGAGTAGGCAGCTGCTATAATTTCACTGTTGTGCTTCAAAGACAGGAATCTAGAAGCATCCGTCTACCCAGATATCCACGGTATTAATAAAAAACAATACATTTAGGTTTAGTTTAAAAAAATGCTAAATCTGCTGGATCCCTACACAGTCAATAACATTAGCTACTAACAATCCCTTCAAAAATCTGATCCGGATCCAGAATAAAAAAATTCCACTGACCTACGTACATAAGTCAGCTTCGAATTGTTATTGCATGAGCAGTACCAATATTTCCGCAACGGAACGGAACCGCCTGATGATGTGTTCCCCGAGGAAATCAGCCTCCGCAGAGGACTGGCCCACTCAACATGCGTGTGAAAAACCGAACACGTATTTATATTGTACAATAAGGGATTATGTACAGTCCAGTATTCCAAACGCACATAGGTCCGGATTCACAATTCCGTAGTTCTCGTCATACCTACGTTGTTTTAAGAATTGAGCTACTACGCATGCATAGAAGCTTATTTACGCTATCTACGTAGCATTTCTGTACGTAGATAGGGTAAATAAGCTACTACGCATGCGTAGTAGCTCAATTCTTAAAACAACGTACGGAAGACGAAAACCATGTAACTGTGAATCCGGACCATAGATGCATAGAGAATACTTAAAGTAGGGTCCAGGGCGCAGAAATGAATTACGCATGCAGTTGAGCAGAGGATGTGCCCTGCACTCCTGCCTGCAGGTTTTTGCAGAGGTTAACGTATGGATTTAGTACTCAGTTCTGGCCCCAGGTGTCTGATTGGATGATAGGGTACAGCATGTTTCTGCTATTTAGATAGTGTCAGTAAGTAATTTTAATGTAAGTATGTGGTCTTCTCATTTATACAATTAAATTGGGGTACACATTCACTTGGAAAGCCTATGAATCCTAGTCAATACCAGACAGATATTGAACAATTTTAATGTGTTATTACTAGTGTTAAAATAATGTACCCACCAAGGTTTCTAGCCCAGTCGTGAACAGTGTGTGGTCTTAATCAGAGCCTATTGAGCAGAATGGAAAGTCTGTGTGTGTAGGCCTTAGTTGAACATATGAGTCAGGTACCTGAACTCCAAACAAGCATATTAGCACAATGTGGCCATCGGCATATAACAAAGTCAGTTGTGAGTTTGTTCAGAAGTTGTGATAGAAAATGATTCACTTTTAACTGGCATTTTCTGCCTTAGTTAAAAGGAAACTTGCAATGAAATGGAAAACCCTATCAGATAGATTAAAAAAAAACAAAAAACCTTTGCATTAGCCGTCTTTGGAGAACTGACCTAGCAAAATGTAACTTTCTAAACCAACAGTGTTTAGCTTATTTGTGTCCACTCCTGTGTTTGTACAGGGTTAATGGCAAAAGTGCAAATAGAGACTTGTGTCCTCTTCAGTGATCAATTGGTGTTATTATTAACTTCATAACAACTGTTATTCCTCCTGCTCTGACGAAACCTGGTAGCGGACCAGAATGTGATCCTCTTCTTGGCCTGCTGCAGTAGTTTTCGTGGGAGGCAGGAGACCTGGCTTCCTAATACAGAGGCGTTTTTTCCAATACTGTCCAGGCACAACCTAAAAGCAAGAGTTCACATGTATGTAATATTTGACATAAAGATGCTATATGGGTTACATTGGCCAGTACCACAGTAAAAATCTATAAAGAGCGTGTATTTCGTTTTATTCATCTACTGGTGTTCATATGAAGTATCCTTTCATCTAGGTATGTCCTATCCATACATTCTTATAGAAGCCACTTGGGCTAGTAAACATCACCTCTGAACTCCAATACTGTTTGCAACAGATGAAATTTGACTCCCCTGCAATCAACATGTTCTCCCCCCAAATGTTTCCACCTGTTTCCCCCTAATTTTTAAACTCTAGAGATCCTGTCCAGTGTAATCACAGCCATGTCCCAACTGTTCAACGCTGTTATTTCCAGCATTTTGGGAGAGAAAAAAAAGTTGCAAAGTTTGATTTACCATAATAGCTGGGATTATGCTGCCAATGTGCCATATGGTGTACAGAGTGTGTATAAAGTACCACTAATAAAGTCACACAGATCTGTACATAGTGAGTGGTCAAGGGAAGATAGAGGAAGGAAAACTGAAAGGGCAACGACTCCAGTTGCCAGGGGTTATCAAGCCAAGCAATATTCAATATTTTAACCATAATTCTTTGGATGTAACAGGAATATACTTGATACAAGAGTGATTTTAGCTCCATCAATAATACTTTCCACCATACTCTGCATATGGTACAGCACCATTTTTTGGGGGCCAACCAAAGCACCATGTAATGTTTTGTAGCCAGTTATGAATAAATGATGATCATGAACAAGTTTAGAGTGGACAATACTTTGTATGACAAGTCCTAATTATAATATTAAATGAAGTCAAATTAGGGCCAGATTTACTAAGCTGTGGGTTTGGAAAAGTGGAGAGATTACCCATAACCAATCAGATTCTAGCTTTAAACTCTCTAGTACGTAATAGTCAAATAAGTCAAAAAATCTGATTGGTTGTTTGGTTGCTATTGGCTCCACTTTTGCAAACCTGCAGCTTAGTAAATCTGGCCCTTAGTATATGGTACTGGTGTGTGCACTGTGATTGCATCTTTATCGATTGAATACAATTGCAATCGCATATATTCATTGTTTCATTTCTCATAAAGCATACCCTTCATATAAGAAACTTCATAAATAGGAACATTCACCATGGCGGGGGGGTGTGTTTGTTTTGTTTGGTCTCCTACACATGTTTATGCAAATTGGGAAGACACCTAGCACAAGGAAAGAAGCTGAACCAATAGAAAGATGACTTACTGGGATGTCTTAATCCTTAGGGCCAGATTTACTAAGATGCAGGTTTGGAAAAGTGGAGAGGTTGCCCATAGCAACTAATGAGATTCTAGTTCTCCCTTTCCTATTACATACTAGAGGATATCAGCTAGAATCTGATTGGTTGCCAAACCCGCAGCTTAGTACATCTGGCACTTAGACCATTACAAAATTGACATAGTTACTCGTACAGTATCTGCACATGTGGATATGTTTCGTTAGTACTTTTGATATTTTTTTTTTTTTTTAAATTGAAATGCTTTGAATCCACAACAATTTGCTCGAATAATCAAATAATTTACATTCAATAACGGGATTTCTTTAAAATTCGCAATGTGCAAGCAACTGAATTAGCAAATGTAATGCCAAAATATCCACTGCAACCTATTGCGGCTGTGGGTACGTAATAACAATATTCAGCTGCTTTATCAGATTACCAAGTGTTGAGTAGTATATAAGATGATTAACCCCCGTCAGGAAAATATATCCAGGAAACATTACATAACATGCATTAGCTAGAAACAGAAATGTAAGGAGTTCACAGGAAAGCTGTCTCACCTGAGCAACGAGTAGGGCTGTATCTGAAAGATGAGTAAATCATTACAATGACCCTGCAATGAAACACAGGATTATCCTAACATTAGGTTACAACCAAAGCTCAGGACCTACAAACCCTTGGCTTCAACTGTAACTACAACACAGTCTATGGCAGATTTCTACTATTTTTATGTCTAGTCTTATAAGTAGTTGATGTATAACAATAGTAATAATAACAAAAAATAGTGCAAATGAAGTTCAGTGCTCTAACATGAGCTGTATGAACCATATAAAAACCTCCACCACTGCAGTCTGTCTCTTCAGCTATGGGCCAGAACCACAGCGGTAGTGGACTTCCAATAGTCAGATTCTAAGTTCCGAATGTGCAAGGGGAGAACCCTCCACATGCACATACAGCACTTCTGTACATTGGATGCCTGTGCACAACAGTAAGTCGTACGTAAGGGCTTAACCAAGTACTTACTGCACAATTACCATACCTCCCTTCACACACGCAAGGCTTCTGGCATGGAAACCTGGTTCATAAGTATCCAGATCCATGCCGGACATCATATGCTCGTGTGTGCAGTACTGCAAGACAGCCATTTTCTGTCACATTGTGTAATTCTGGATCCATTCCTATATCCCATTCTGACCATCATTAGCATATGGCAAGGATTGATTTGAGTGCAAAAACATCCAAAAAACTGTTCCACCCTATCATCGGATCATTCAGAATTTGGTGAAGTGACAGCTGTTAGATGGATCTTATTAGGATCAGCAATGCGTGGAGTCAGCCCTGATTTTCAGGTAGGGGCTGATTCAGAGTTGCACTTCTACCTTTATTTTAGGTGCAAGTGTAGACCTGAGCACTACCATGTTGAATTGCAAGGGGAGGCAACTTTAAATTGTGAAAGCAGAATTATAATTAAGAGGTAAAGTTTCTTAGCTTAATTCTAGGTTATAGAATAAACATAAAGCTATGCAGTATGTGAGTACTATGTGTAAAAGTAAAGAATTTTCCCTGCATGCAAAAGATTTTAAATTAATTAACACCCCTTACTTTGAAAAATGGTTTAGCTGAGCTGTACACTTACACCTAAAAAAAGGTGTATGTGCAACTCTGAATCAGCCCCGTAGTGTCTCCACTATGCCATGCCTCTGGAGACCAGAGCCTTATGACATTGCTGGTGATAGTACATAAGCAATAGGTAGAAATCATGTAGCCTGTATGATAAAGACCATGGAACTATTTCACTCTTAAGAAAGAAGGGTCGTATGCAGACTCCCAGACGTATAACATATATGTCCAGGGTTTAACGTTTTGATCTACTTAACTTTTCCATACGTAGATTGCGTATATTATATATATCATTAGGACCGCATATACGCAATCTACGTATGGAAAAGCACGACTAAGCAAAGAAACACATTAATTGATTCGATTAAGAAGCAGATTGATTATCTTAGGCTTTCATTGCTTTATAATTAACAAAAGTAACCAAAACATTTGTAAAAAATTGCAATATGCTAAAATGTAGAAAATTATTAAAATCACAAATACTTATTGAATGATTAAGAAAGAACCATTCAGCTTCAAATTTGTTATAACAAAATTTCTAAATTATATATATACCTAAATTAGACCTAAACAAATTTTGAATCTCAAGGTCACACATAAACAATGCAAACATGCTACAAGTAAAATGAGATAAAACAACTTATGTTTAAAATATATTTACAACAAACTATATGTAAATAATGAGCACCTTTCAAATTTAAAGTCAAACACAAAGGGGCTGATTCAAAGTTGCACTTCCACTTTTTTTAGGTGCAAGTGTAGACCTGAGCAATACCATGTTGAAATGCAAGGGGAGGCAGATTTAAATTAAAAAAAAAACAGAATTAAAATTAGGAGGTAAAGTTTCTTAGCTCAACTCTATTTTATAGAATAAACATGAAGCTATGCAGTAGTTTAGTTTCATGTGTAAAAGTCATGTATTTTCCCGGGATGCACATTTTTTTTTAAATTTATTAACACCCCTTACTTTGAAAAATGGTTTAGCCGAGCTGTACACTTGCACCTAAAAAAAAAGGTGGAAGTGCAGCTCTGAATCAGCCCCAAAATGGTAACATAACAGCAGTTTTAATAGATGAGCCTTTAATTGATTCAATCAAAGTGAACACATGCATTTATTACAAACACAAAGCAGCTGTGTGCTGAACAAACAGAAAAGCATGAGGCTTTGCCTCTCTGTTAACCATGTGGATGTCAGTTTAAGAATGGTAAGGGGCATTCTTATCTTTGTTGGTGCGTATATTAGTTTCCACAAGCCCTTCTTAACTGTGAATCATTCCTAAGTCTCAAGGAACGCCCATACTGTTCATTAGTAGCCTGAGTGGTGCCCATTAGCATTAGGAGTCTTGCCCCTCTAGCCACACGTGCAGATGTCATTATGGACCAGATTCAGAGATTGAAAATAAGAGAGGAAAGTTACTCCTGGGCAAAACCATGGTGATTTTAGCAGGAGTGAATTTAATTGTAATCTTTGCATGCAGGGATATATCTTTGAATTGCTTACTGCACACAGATACTGACCAGCTTTACTATCACACTGTTATTTAGACTTGGGATAGGAAACATCACTTCTCAACTCTAATACTGGATGCAACAGATGAAATATGACTCCCCTACAATCAACATGGTTTTGCCCATGAGTAACTTTCCTCTCTTAGGGCCTGATCCAGAGGTACGCCCGCCGTCCTTCAGCCGATCTGAGCATGCGCCGGGCAGATGTTGCCCGGCGTTGCTACGGCAACGCCCGATCCTGGATCGGGCGTCCATAGCAGCACCGTAGGGACGCTGGAGGGGACGTCCCCCAAGCACAGTGCATCGGCGTAGGTGCTTAGTAAGCACAGCGCATAGGCGTAGGTCTGGATCAGGCCCCATGAGTACAAGGTGGTTGATAATGCCAGAGCGTCTAAATGAGTCCACAGGAGTAATATGCAAAGAAGTAGTAGATATAGGTAATTCACAGGGAGTATGAAAGAAAGTCCATATAAAAATAGATATAAAAGCACCAGAACAGAGAGAGCAGCGTGGCTTGTATAGAGCAAGGATCCAAGGTAAACAGAGACAGGGAGAACCAGATAACAGAACCACGGCTGAGAAGCACTAAGCCGGCTGAAGTTAGGGTAGCCTTCAGCCGGCGTAAGGAAGGGGCCAAACGCCCGCACAGGGGGAGTGTCAAGGTAAGTGAACGCCGATACGCTGTGCTTTAGTAAGCACAGCGCATCGGCGTAACTCTGGATCAGGCCCTTAGACCCGTATTCAGAGTACCGGACGTATATTAAAAATGACTATGCATGCGCAGTAGTAAAAATCGCTAAACACCGGACGTATATGTTATACGTTCGGTACTCTGAATACGGGCCTTAATTTCAGTCTCTGAATCGGTCCTATGTTCCTAAGCATGAATAATTCCTAAGTAGCCGTTCTTATCTGTGAATCATTCGGCCATGGTTTCAGTGTGTAGTTTTGAGTTCTGGGCATGCTCAGTTTAACCGTTCTTAAAGATACGCAGAGATTCTGTTCTTTCTTAGTTGTGAATCAGGTCCCATCTTACCTGGCAGAAAATGATGAACGCCGGGATGTAAAAGCGTTTGGGATAACTCACTGCATGAGTATCAGAGCACCCAAAATAAATGGTTATTTTAACATAACCCACTAAAGATCAACCTTTCTAATGCCATCATCATAATCTTCAGCCTATATTGCTGCTAAACACAATAGATAATGATGATACCCCGCTGTATACTAACAGTATCTAAGGAGAGCAGGTCATCTTTGCTGCCACCAAACACCATCACTTCACAGTCTTTCCCCAGGCAGGCTGTGTGCCACAGTCTAGGAATACATAAACAGACAATTAGGATGTGCATTCATTCACAGGACATAAATACAATCTCACTACATAGATACATTTACTAAGGATTGTTGGCAACTTGTTCAGAATGTACAGTATAATACTGTGGTGTCGTGGTGGAGCTTCCTGTATTTTCTCAGCTGTAGGCAGTGTGGAACGGATTCAGAGCTGCGTGTGTCTAAAGTATGCAAATATACGCGCACCCTCCCCTAGCATGGACGGCTTTTCGGTGCGTACGTTGGTCCCTAAGTGCGATTTAGAAGTCTGTGCCTTTATGGACTTCCGTTCCTAAATCCTACGTAACTTGTGTGGTAAAAGTTACTACGTATATGCAGTTAATCCACTCCTAAATATACGCACGGAAAACCACACAAAATCGTATCTGTGAATATAGTCCTGTATGTCCAGGTCTCATGCTATGAGGATGGAGGAACTGGTGACAGTAAATAAAAATTCTTACAGAGAAACAACAAAAAGCGATGTAAAAATGTCCAAAGTGGTTTAAACACAATGTAAATATCCAAAAACTGAACATCTAAACCAAGCTGTTGCCCATAAATGAGGCTGTGCACTTATTACTGAATCAAGGTAAATTAGGATAACATACAAGAAGTAATATGTTATGGACTGTGTTGATTATTTTAATATCTAGTGGAAGGTCGCCCTGGCAGCAGTAAAGAAGTCTCTTTATGTTGTATACAATTCTAATTAGATTTGTCACGATTACACTGTGTATGACACTGTGGACATTGCAAGAGCAAGAGCAAAACATATGCAGGTGGACACAAGCCCTTTTCTTCCTCACCTCGTCCTGGGGGGGTAGGTCTGGCTCTGTCCTAGCTGCGATAATAAGACATCTCTCTCTTGGGCATGGTCCTCGTGTGGCGAGAGGGTGCCTGGCCTGCCTTGACCTGGTTGATATTCTAGCTCATGCATTCCTAGATTGCCCTCAACGCTGCTCTAACTTAGCACCTTAACCTAAACATTCTAACAAAGCAGATTATTTACACAGAATAACCATCAGCACCATTACTTTCTCAGACAGAGCATGCAGGCAGGAAAGACGCAGGACAGACAACTAGCTGGTCAGACACTTCACAGTCTACAGTATTGTCTGACATTCATGTTTCACTTGCTGGCATAATTCTTTACAGTGCGTTTGTTATTAATAAAGATAATTGCAGCAAATACATCTGATTAAAAGGATTAATTTAACTTTTCCTTACACTGAGTAACATGCACAAATAACGTGTAGACCCGTGTTCCCATCTGGAACGCATGGACTTACACAGCGTCACCATTTTTATCTGTTACATGCATAGCGTTGCAGATCCTATGCAGTGCCTTATAAACGATAACAATAATGATAATAACTTGCATATTTAAGATAAGGTTGAGTTTTCTGATTGCTAGGATCTCTTTGCTAACCTCCAGTTGTATCTGGATCCACAAGAGTACTGTTTTTTTGATGATGGGTTGCCAATAGCGGGATGGGACGGAGTGCAAGGGGAGGGGGGTTGGGGGTTTTCAGCTTTACAGTAAGAACATGCGTTATGCACACCAGTCTATCCATTATAAGTGGAGACGCACTGGAAAGCTTAAGGGGCGTGGCCTCTTATGCGAACGTATGGCAGGCTGGATCCAGCGGGGAGCTGTAAACACAGTGCCAGCAAAAGACTGGATTTGGTGCTGTGAATCTACATAATAGTAAATGCTTACAGATGCCAAGCATGAGATATATATGCAGAGGTGATGCTGGGAAACCCACACACTGTGCAGCTATTGGCGTAATTATACAAAGTGTCTGCTGCATTTTTACCTTGGCTGATCTTTTGGTAAATGTTTAAACTGCTTCCATTCATTGGTTGAGAGGCTATAGATCCATCCATCACCTGCAAAGCAGATTATACAGGATACAATAATACTAAAAAGTATTAACAATGCTGTTAATGATTTATTAAGTTATTATTGGTTTTTTTATGCCATTACACAATAGTTGCCTCACTCTTAACAATTAGTCTACCTAGATCATCACTCAGTTTTGTGTGTCTACCATGTTACATTCTTTGTGTCATCTGAAAAAAGGTATATTTTCCCCTCAATACCACAGGTAATATCACCATTAAAGAAAATAAATAACACTGGTCCAAGTACAAACCCTGTGGAACTCCACTGATAACCTTTCCCTCCCCAGGAGAGATATCATTTACTAGTATCCACACGACTATCTTCAACTGAAATGTTTCCATCTTAACAGTCTGTGATAGCGACCCAGTCATACAATTTAATAAGATTTGTTTGACATGATCTTTATCCAGTGAATCCATGCTGCTTGGGATACTTTAAGATACTGTAAGTAAAGTGGTCCCTTTCCCTCTCTTATTTTTTTGTGAATATTGAACAAAAATGGATGATCTGCCACAGCCCTATCACAGACTCCCACACTGTTTTGAGTGTTACTATACCCTCTTTTGTTTTTCACATTTCATTTATACAGCTAAGAAAGCTTTTTTTTCTGTTTTGTATTAAGCACCCTTCCCAGGTGCTTCAATAATCAGCCTGAATAGCCAGGTTGGGTCTGGTGGATAGAGCCCGTCCTAATGTTTTCCTATCCAGAACCGCAGGGGCCAGATTTACTAAGCTGCGGGTTTGCAAAAGTGGAGATGTTGCCCATAGCAACCAATAAGATTCTAGCTCTCATTTTTCTATTAAATACTAGAATCTGATTAGTTGCTATGAGCAACATCTCCTCTTTTCCATCATATATACATCAACAAACAATGACTCACTTTGTGGTACATTTTCACTACTTAGGCCTCCAAATAGAAATAACTGGTCGACTCCAACCGGTGTTAAGGTATGCCATGATCTGCCGTTCGGTTTCTCTCCGGTAGTTTGGATCCTAAAGAGAAGAGAATTCATCTGTACGTATAACACAAAAGGCATGTGTAATAGGTTACACTTTGTATTCAATAAGGAGTGTTTATAGGGATAGATCCAGATATTTACAGGGAACCAATCAATATTGTGCTAGTTATACCAAATCTCACAGAGACAGAATAGGGAAACTCCAAACTATACCTATCACCCACTATCTGGCAGAAAAACTATCAGATACATATAATACATTATACATTATAATGTATAATAATATATTATACATCATCTTACCCTCCTGACCACGTCCATGTGTCCAAATTCACAAAGTGCAAATCATTCATTCGTGTTTGCTAAACGTAAGGATAAACACACAGTAAGAATAAGCTGGGTCACTGTGTACAGTCCTCTTTATGAAATATGAAAATATGTAACAGGAGGCAAATCTGACCAGCACTCGTCCACCAAACAGGTATCCTTTGTTTCCTAGGAGGGCGCAGGAATGAGCAGCACGAGCCTGGGGAGGAGTGTTCTAGAAATAAGAGCAAGTTAAACCATCATAATGCATCATTTATGTGACTGAACTTATAAAATATAATACACAGACCTTACTTTAACAACAGGCTGTATCCAGGCTTCTTTCTCTGTGTCAAACACATGGATATCATTGTTCCATCCCCAAAACATCTGACCCTCCTGTAATACAAATGGATTACTAAACAGAGGATTGACTGGTCATGCTGTTTTCAGGGCACATGTGAGGAGTATCTGAGTATCTCCTGCATCTCCACCAGGTCCTCAATTTTACTGAGATATGAATAACCAGTAGCCAATCAGACTGGTGACAGAAGATAACGTAAGCTGATAATATTGGAGTTTGTGACCGATTTACCACTTTGACATTGGAAGAGTTTATAGACTCACATGACCACTTGTTACATCCAATTCTGGTTGTAGGGTTGGGTTAAAACCCAATCAATTTACAAATGTGTATGCTCTTGTGATTAGTCTGTCCAATTCATCTCCTTACGCCTATGTAAACATGTCTGTGAATGGCAGTTGAATGGAAGTGTGTTTACAGGGACGCTATCCATTTAGAAAATGCAGACTGAAGATGCAGTAAAATTGGACAAGTGCGTATGCATAGATTGAGTGTTGAAGGTCTCCTGTAAAGCTGGGCATAGACTAGGACAATTATCGGTCCTAGGAGAGGGTGGCCCAATAAACGGGAGGATTTGCCACTAGGGAAATGTCCTGTTATCGGCACCATACACCTCCTCTGCTGGGACAGATAATCCTAGCAGAAGAGGGGATGCCAGGGCTCTCGGTGCTGCTGCATATCTATGTACTATACTGCTCTGACAGCTTTGAAGTATACCTTCAAAGCAGTCAGAGCAGCATAGTACATAGATATGCAGCAGTGTATAAGGCAGGGAGTAGTACAGATAGGGATCAGCCGTAGCCGCGCTTCACACAGCGCGGCTTCGGCTTTGGCTTGTCCCTGTCTGTACTACTCCTTGCAATAACTGCTGCTGTATATGTATGTACTATGCTGCTCTGACAGCTTTAAAGTATAACTTCCCAGCTGTCAGAGCAGTATAGTACATAGAAATGCAGCAGCTTTGAAGAATAGGGAGCCATTCATCTTGCTGATTGGCTCCCTTAAAATATCGGGAGCTTGCTTTAAATCAAACATGTCAAAAGACCAAATAATTGCACCAGAGCATTTCTTGTGCGTTTATTTGGCATTTGAAAAATTGATCTTGGCCATTAACTACAGTGATTATTTACAATATTAAAAAGAATAAAACCTAGCGCTAATAAATGCTGCAGCCTAGGGATCTACCAATCCCTAAATGGGATACAAAATACAAAAAAAAATGGGTGAGATAGGCGCTGCATCTACTCCTGTGGGTGTTGGTAATAACTTATACAATAAGTTAGACTGTGAGGAGTTTTGAGAAAGGGTGGATCGCACCCGAAACGCGTAAGTCGGCACCGACAGCGGCTCGCATTAAGGAGAACATCAGCAACGGAGATTCCAGAACTCCCTAAACATCTAGCCCAGCCGTTACCTTTTAATCTGATGACCCGTTGATAGGATTCATATGGAACTACTTTGAAGGGAAGTGTTTATCCCATGCGAGACTGTTACTATTTTATTCATTGTATTTAATAAATGCCACATTGTTTCTTAATATGTTTTCTTTCACTTCTTGTACTTCTTAAAGGGAAACCTTTCTTCAGGAGCCATCAGAAAGTGACAATTATTTATACACGTGTGGACTTTGATTATTTTATTGTATAAGTTATTACCAACACTCACAGGAGTAGATACAGTGATTATTTGCCCGAGCACCTGATAATTGGATCCCTAGAGGATTGGACAAGTGAAAACAGGACTGCTAGATACAATGATCGTGTCATACTGCAAGGAAGCAGAAAGAGATAGATAGATAGATAGATAGATAGATAGATCTGCCAATAAAAAGTTAATTTTATTGGATTACTTTAAATGGATAAATGTGAGATATTATATATATATCTATACTATTTGCAAAATAAATACTTTATTACAAAATAAAAGAACTGTTGATTGTTTTATTACCCAAGATGCATCGTGCACCTCAAACCAATCGTTAAGCTGGTTGTGTCTTCGACATCCATATCCTCCAAAATAGATTAAACTATAGGGGAAAAGAATGCTCATTATAACCAATGCAGAGAGCAAGCCCTAGCCATGCTACATTCCCTCTATTACTGTTTAATCATGTTGCAGTCTGTGTATATATAAGAGCACATTGATAATACAGAATCAGTCATACAGAGATATGTGGGTACTACATATAAGAAGTTAGGAAACACACTCTCATTCTATATTGCTCTTTAAGGAGTGTATTTGTTGAGCAGGGCAGTAAGTATATAAGGGCCGTATTCAGAGATCCATTTCGAGGAGAGTTGCGTGCGCATTTTTAGAATCGGATCAACTGCGCATGCGTAGTAACTTCATTTACAGACTTTATGTAGACTATACGCATGTAAGTGCCTAATGGACGTACATGTGAATCGCATGTGGGGACATACGCACGAAAATCAGACATATGGGAAAATGTATATAAAAGTGGGTGGGGGGCATTTAAATGAAGGCATGGAGGAGCGGTTATAAAGAATCACACAGACGGAGCACATATACGCACATAAGTACACATGTAAAGAACAGAGGGGTCTAGGGACTAGTAAGTCACCGACAGCACGTCCGGGAGAGGGGAGTGTCGGGGTTGTTGGTGGGTGTTTCCTTGCTCCGGCCGTGTGTATAATTGAGTACATAACAAAAACGGTTCTCTGAATACGGCCCTAAGTAAGTAAACATAATATAATACTGCACTGGTAGCTGACATGTCACAGACACCATACATAAAGTTACCATGACTATAACAGAATATAACCTCTTAAAAAGTGACACTATAGAATATGGAAACTGTCTATACAGCAATGTTACGGTGCTCTGTGCTCACCAGTCTTTGTAAACCCAGCAGGACAGCTTGTCTCGAGCTGTTGGAGGTTGGCCCTTAAAATTCTTTACATGTCTCCATGTGAACACTTCATTTCCAGATCGCACATTAACATAGTATAGCTTTAAAGATATAAACGTGTTTATTTGTAAACACCAGTTTATAACATTACAAGCAACACAGTTAAAACAACAACTGTTATTCTTTCAAAGTGTTACGAGCCGCCGCGCTCTCACGGTGGCTCACAGCGTGTGATCCCGACGCTCTCCTAGCAACTGAGATCCACACTCTGATTTGTGGCAGTGGCTCATGTGTCCTGGCTGTTAGGCAGCCAGGACACTTCCTCCATTCGCGACTCTCTCAGCTGTTCGGCTTCCCGGCTGATCGCCCTGTCGGGACAGCCTCCTATCATTGCAGGGAGCTGGTTCACTCCTCCAGCCCTGATTGGCCAGCCCTCCTGTAAATAGCCACCGTTCCCCAGCCTCTTTGCTGGTTATAAATTCTGACATTTCCTAGTGCCAGTTCCCTGTGCCTAGTTTCCTTGGTCCTGCTCTCTGCCTTTGCTCTCAATCTTGTTCTCCCTTTGCCTCCTTGTGCCCTTTGTGTTCCTGAGTGCCCCAATCCATTCCTGCCTTGTATCTCGCCGTTGTCCAGTTTGTGTACCTCGCCGTTGTCCAGTTTGTTCTCCAGCCCCTCTCTCTCTCTGGCTCCTTGAGTTTTAACCCTCTCTTCCCTGCGTGTTTGTACTTCTTCCCCCCCTGGGGGTCCCGCTGTTTGATTGTGCGAGTGAATTCCCTAGTGCGTCCTTGTTTTTCCCCTGTCCATTGTCTGCATTCAGTGTTCAGTGATTCAGTGTGCATTATACGTCAGACCCTTCAGACGCTGTCTCTTCCCGCTTTCTGCTCCTACGCTAGCCACTTCCGCCTCTGTAATCCTCCTTCCTCTCCTGGGCGTTGCCGCCGGAGGCCGCGACCTGCTAGGTTGCCTGCAGCACAGACTATCCCCACCATTAGGGGCTCTAGTGAACACCAGGCCCTAGTTAGACTCCGCCCCCCCTCGGTAGACTCATCCGCCTCTCTCCGTACCCCAACTCTCTCGGCTCCAGTTGGTGCTTCGTGGCAGTCGCTCCGGTCCACGGTAGGTCCCTCAGGCACCGTTCATTACCCTTACACAAAGAAGGTTCACCCATGGTATTCTCTTTATGGTACACAGGGCCAATAGATGCCAAAGTTTCCATAAGGGTCCTAGATTGAATTCTTCCTATATGTGTCATACTTGTATATAGTTTAAGAGTTTAAGGTTAATTGGTTTACAACTAAATTGACTGGAACCACTGAGGTAGGGACTTATGTGAAGGAATACCCATCTATGAGGTGATATTCCATCCTTTTATGGCAATAAAACAAAATTATTCCTTATAAAGAGCTTGTGTGGCTCCAGCTTTTCATGAAGAGGCATAAATAGAAAGCAGACAAACCTGATTGCTGTAGCCCTTGTCATCGTATCCACCAAAGATATAGAGGTTTCCATTTAGGCAAGCCCCACAACTTCCAGACATTGACGGGGGTAGATCGCCATTTGTTAAGTGCATTCTCCTACAAGTTAAAACCAAGGCAATTAATGCTAAAATTAATGCAATCTGTTTTTATGGAAAGGCACAACAAATCATAAACAATACAGAGTATTCTTATAGGTGGTAGTGAATTGACAAAATCATAGTTTGAGTATCTATCAGTTATGTACAATAAACCAACAAGGACGGTTATGAAGGATAGGGAGGTTGTGTTAAAGGAACCAAGAGGAAAAATTAAGGTGAATGTGTGCGTTAGTCTGGCATTAGTTGTATAGCTTCTCAGGGGGAAATAGAGAAAAGCTAAAATGATAACATTTGGAAAATGTGTAACTTACCATAAGCCACTTTCAATGTCATAGACCCATATTTCATCATTTGGCAAGTACACCTCATTTTCTTCAATTGTCTAAAGGAAACATTTAAAACATGTACCATAAGGCATTAGAGACCAATCTGTGTGCGGTCTAATTTATTGCAGAACTGCAGCTTACAATAATATACACCAACCATAAGAAAAGCAGTTTTTTAACAATAAACCCTTGTCCACAGTTAAAAAATAATGCACGGTATGACTTCAAAGAGTCATACAGAGCACTATAGTCATAAAAGCATCAGCATTCATACATAACTCATAACTCTCTATACTTTATGGTTGGTGTATGCTAACTAGATGCTACTCTGCCCCATCGAGCTGTCTTGTGATCTGTCAATTATAAATGGATATTGGTTTAAAAAGGCAATAGGATAAAACAAAACAGAGGTTTAAATTTAATTAATTCTTCCTTTGGGGATGTATTTATTTATATTTTTCTATATATGCCCCTGACTTGGGCATATTAAGATGCTGGTCATGTATCTCCTTTTGGATATTTTGCACCTGGCAGATCCCATAAAAATTCATTTCAAACTACATCCAATTTAATATCAAATAGCCTTATGTTTGATTGCACAGACACATCTTCAAACTGGGTTATGCATCACTCATGTGACATGCACTTTTTTTTAATGCTCTCAAAATGGTCCAGAAAGGATAACCAGATCATTTGTGCAGTAAAACGCACCATCACTAGGTCGATCCTATGGGTGCCCTATCAGTTAGTGTGTGGCCACTATGGACCACAACCAGACCTCCAATACTGTCTAAGCCAGTGATGGCTAACCTGTGACACTCCAGGTGTTGTGAAACTACGAGTCCCAGCATGCCTTGACTGCAAAAGCATAGCAGATACCTGACAAAGCATGATGGGAAGTGTAGTTTCACAACACCTGGAGTGTCACAGGTTAGCCATCACTGGTCTAAGCTCTGACTGATGCGGTCCGATGCCGGATTCTCGCCAAATACAGAAATCCAAAAGGGTTGAGGAAGGGCAACTCGCCTCGCTTGTAAGGATTTCCACCAGGTGACCCCCTTACTGTACTATTTGCATGGCTCCTCCCTGCCCCCCCTCCCAGGGTGGAAGCATTTCCGCTAACTGAAACATCCCGGCCAGCCGTCTGATTTTTAACCGGGCGGAATTTTGGATCCAAATGAGCCCTGAGAAAATCGGTATCTGCACATATGCCGCTTTCCAAAAATTATTATACTATCCTGTAGCAACCATGTTTACACAACATCTTTTAATGACTCTTTTCTCAGAAGTTTGACATCTGTTTCATAGCAGTTTTTAGCAAAATATATAACTTTGTGACCTAAACTATTTTGCCGACAGCAAAAAGAAGTTTAACATAATCTTTTTATGTGTAAAAATTGTTATTTCTTCCTAAATGCCCCCAAAAATAGTATTTATTCCAATTGCATCCAATTTATTATCAAATCTTTGTATTTATGACTGCACACACGTATCGTTAAACTGCGTTATTCTTTAGAAATTAGATAATCCATTTTTTCCTATGAACTGTTTCATGACTATATTCCAACCTGTTATGTAATTCTATAGTGCAACCTGTATTTTCAATTCAAGAATGCACTAATTCTGTTGTGTGTTTTCTACTACAGGGCTTGACAAATTCTGGGTAGTATTACAATTCCAACTTGACACAATTTAGAGCATCAAGCCTTGCAGCAGGTAAAATCATGGTGGATTGCCAGCAGCTACCTCCTGGACATTCCAGAAGGATTTGCAAACTAAGCAATATTCAGTTCAACAAGCGATTATCAGCTATTCAAACTGATTATTGTATAGCATGTGACATGTAATGGTTTTTTTTTTGCAATGCTCACTAAATGGCCTAAAAAGGATAATCAGATCATTCATGCAGACTCAATAAAATCAACCATCACTAGGCCGATACTATCAGCCAGTGTGTGGCCATTATGGACTGGATCTAGACCTCCACAAAAATGACATAAAATGAATAATGAATACATTGTGCCACTAAACTATGGCTCTGACTTAAAGGGTGAGAGAAACCCAAACCCAAAGGCCAGACCAAAGGAGGCAAGTGCTGAAAATCAGCATGGGGACAATAGTGTTGGGGAAAATGCCATACTATGGGCTTGATTCAATTACCTTCGCACAGGTGTATTTTGCGGTACGAAGCTAATTCCACAAATTTTTTGGGGGCGAATTTTATACGCACCCCATAGAGTTGCGTATAAAAACTCGCCCATTTTTCATACTGTATAGGATGGGAAAAAGCGCAGCACATTCTTTTTCCTGTCATCGCGGTTAATTGAATCATGCCCTATGTCTCATGGTGTGTGATTTTTAATCGCCACTATACTGCGGTTGGACAGTGTATGAGGGATTTTTAGAGTTAACGAAGAAACTCACTGAGCCAGATCCATACCTCAGTACGAAAGCGTATTTACTCTAGCCGCTGTCGTGAAATCGCCTTCTTGTATGTACTGCGCATTTGCGCACCAGATTTTATGCAGCGTAACTCTGATTGTACGTACCTTCAGCGTAAATACGAACAAAGGGGCGGGTCATCCATACGAAACCCGGAAATACGCTTTGTAGGCGAATTGTACAGTACGACAATCCATTACGTTCGTACGTACTTACGCTTTGAAAAGTTAAGGTAGGGTTTGGTACACGTAAATCACTAATGATCGAGGGGAGTGTATAGTACTTATGATCGTGTAACTACGATACGTGATCGTACGTAAACAGAATTTAGGTCTGGATCTGGCTCATTGAGAGCATGTTGCAGCGAGTAAAAGTCGTTATCAATGCCAAGGGTGTTCCTACAGAGCAGAATCACTAGCGCTCTCTGAAATATCCTGCCCCGCCATTAGACGTTTAACCAGGGCGGAATTCTGCATCCAGATCGCCACTTTTCCAAGACGGTTCTAAAAGAGGGTGTTTTCCAACTCTAGTGATGAGAAAACGCCCCCCTATCGGAAGCCTATGTTACGATCTATGAGATTACAGTGTGGTTGTCTGGGAGATATAAGATACTTCCATGACATTGGAGCATGCTGGGACTAGTAATTTACTAGCCTGGAAAGCAATAGGCTGGCCACCAGGTGTATAATTAGAAATTGTGAAGTAGATACTGGGCTTTCCCCCACACATTTAACGTATGTGGATAAAGGACCTTCCACTTTAGCAAGTGGGGACACTGACATTTCCCGCCCAGTCACAACTCATGTGGTAAGGGGTCGGTTATCATCTAGAGATCATGGTATACACATGTGTGCACCCTCCTCCTGCCCGCTTACCACGTATCCCCCCCACACATAGAGAAAATGTCGGTCCATGGCGGCGCAGTGACCACTTCTCTCCTCGGCCACACAGTAGCGTTGTGCCGCAGCCATGATAACCTGTCAGTTTAATATGAGGTGACTCGCGAATCGCGATTCCTACGCTATCAACCCCCCACCGTCATAACAACATAAGCTGACTGGAAGCCGGAAGGGACATATTTCCCAATGCGCTTACCATTTATAAAGATGGAATGAAGTCAAACATAAGTAAATACATCCTATTGCTTTAAAAGAAAGGCGTTCTTGTGGAACTATAATGTCATAACGTTAGAGGCTGGCAGGGCATGCTATTATTCAGAAATGTGGCAAGACTGAGGTAACTTTGATCTCCAGTAAAATGGCGGCGCATTGCGGACAGAGCTGTAACAAACATTTTCTCTTGTGTTTAAAATCTGCCAGTGAAAGCTGTTGTTTACGGAATGACGTCACTCCCAGCTGGTGTGCAAGGATTTGGCGCGAACCTTCCGAGATGGCAGCTGACAGGTTGAAGAGTAAAGTGACCTCAGCGTTTAAAATGCACGGGCTGCTGCTGCGGGCGTGAGTAACCCCCATGTACTGCCAAAGCAATAGAGTGTAGGGTCGTAGTTTACCAACACCTGGAGAACCACTGGCTGGCCAGACCCGATGTACATATAACTTCAGTTCCTCCAACATGACCCATTCCATTAGGTACAATGTATCCGCTCCTGAGCTTCTAACTGTCATTCACCTGGTTTAATGAATTAACTAATATTTAAAAATCGATTTGCCTCTTCAACACAAGTGGTTACCATAGTAACTGACAGTTGGAAACTGAGGAACAGAGTATTTTGTACCTAATGGAATGGGTCATGTTGGAGGGTATGCTACTTTGCCAGCCCATGGCCTCAGCTAATAGTATTAAATCTGCATAGCATTAAATATATATAGGATGCAGCATAATGCATTTCATCATATATAGACCACACACATACTTCTCCTGCTTAATGTCTCCAATGTAATAACACCCACATGATCTGTCATAAGATACACTATAAACTGTGTTGCAGGTAATAGCGGCATACTTGCAGTATCAGGGTCCTGACCCGCGCATGCGTGACTGCAGCAAGCAAGGCGGAGGGATCTCCGTCTTTTGCATTTACAACATCCCAGCAAGTTTTGTGAGGGATCTCCGTCTTCTGCCTCGCTGCGGCTTTCAAATATCGGATTCGGTTAAAAGCGCAGCTAGTTCAAATTCATAGAATATGAATAGAGAATGGAAAAATATAGAGAATATACAGTGCGGGTCGTATAGACAATATACAGTGTATTGCCAATTGAATAGACAATAAAGAATAAAGAGTTGAGAGAAAGTTAATGTTCATACCGAATAGATGAATATGAACTTTCTCTCAGCTCTTTATTCTTTATTGTCTATTCAGTATGAATATGAACTTGTCTATTCAATTGGCAATACACTGTATATTCTCTATACGAGCCGCACTGTATATTCTCTATTCTCTATGAATTTGAACTAGGAGACGGAGATCCCTCCGCCGTGCTTGCTGCTGTGGTCATGCATGCGCGGGTCGGGACCCCGATACTGCAAGTATTCCGTAATAGCTCCTACATTACTTGTCATACGAGATAAATACAATACATCCAATGGAGGTGACCTACTTTCTCCCAGCTTTCATCGTTGTGATGTAGAGTACAGTCTTCTGTAACATATGCCTAGGCTGTACAGAATGATGTATACTACAGCGGCACTGGGACTATTTATTAGATTCATACTGCAAAGTGTCAATATGTGATATGTAAAACCCACAGCAATGATAGTGTCAGATGGAATGAAATTCACAGCTTTAGTCTCTAAGCCCATGAGGTATGTTTGTGTGAGTTCACAATCATCCTTGATGTGTGTAAATGTATAACTCTCCATCCAGGGCAAGATATACATGATGATAAAGACAAGAAAAAAAAAAGGAAATTACATATATAATGCAAAATTTTTCTAAATAATAAAAATAAATATATATGACTGTCAAACACATAAAGGACTTGTTTTTATATATTGAATTCCATAAGAATGTAAATCTATTATTGCTTTGGGTTTTACGCGTCACACATTGACACTTTGCAAAAGCTAATAAGAAAGCGTTCCTCTATACCAGAGCAGCCTGCAGATCCCTTAGGTAAAACTTCACTTAGGGTTCAATTGTCACAAAATATCATAAAAATAGGGTATAAGGGATAGTAGGCTGAGAATATTGATAGGCAGTTAGTCACATATTAAATCTCAATAATGGCATAGTTACTTCATAGTCACATAGGTCCGGATTCACGGTTACGTAGTTTTCGTTTTACGTACATTGGGCCGGATGCAGAACTACGTCCGTCTTCCATAGACGGACGTAATTCAATAAACAATAGCTACTGCGCATGCGTAGTAGCTATTGTACGTAATCTGCGTATCGTTTCGATACGTAGATTGCGTATATGCAGTCTTTTAGACCGCATATACGCAATCTACGTATCGAAACGATACGCAGATTACGTACAATAGCTACCTACAAATGCGCAGTGGCTATTGTTTATTGAACTATGTCCGTCTATGGAAGACGGACGTAGTTCTGGATCTACCCCATTGTTTTTAAGAATTGATCTACTATGCATGCGTCATAGCTTATTTACGCTATCTACGTGCCATTTCTGTACGTAGATTGCGTAAGCGCGGTCTAAAGATTGTAGGATACTTTTTATGCATTTATCTGATTTTTTTGTTTTATCTGTTGTTTTTACCCTTTTTCTCTTATTGTGGTTTCAAATCTACTGCTTGTGACGTGTGAGTGTTTTCTGATGAGTGTGTTCAGAAACATAGATTAATATGAGATTGTTTTCGTTTATTTTTTTAGGGAGGCCAGTAGGTATCTTACAGATGTTCTGAGGTCTGTAAATGAAGTAGAGCTTGAGGATGTCATTGACAGTATTATTGGTGCAGTTGAAAAGCAGCCATGTAAGTATCTTATTTTTTTGTTCCTTTTTAAATTGTATTTGTCATTCAATATTCTGGACACATAGGGCCGGATCCAGACCCCTGCATGCTTTCCGTATGTGCGGGGGTCTCTGCGTCCGAGAGAGGGGGGAGAGGCGATCTTAATGCAATCGTGTGGCTCAATGGTCCATATGAACGCTGATACGCACAAGTGTGGGAGCCCCCTCCCACACTGTACATTTTACATGCTCCCCCCTGCCCACTTTTGCGTCTGGATCCGGCCTATAGGTGCATTCAGTTATGGAGGGGGAACGTTTTGACATGGAATTGATTTCGCCAAAGACTGTGTTTCCCATTGCCTGGTATATGTGGATATAGGACCAGAACTAGGGCCCCTGCTGCTGCTGTGGTTGATGCATTTTTTGATATTCGAAATGGATTAAACACCCCCTTGCAGGAGGAGCCATAGGCATAATTTTATAATAATACCTGAAATACTGTAAAAATCAAATGCACTCACCTATGTAGCACAATGACTGACATGCTACAAAAGTTGGTTACTATGACAATCCAAATATATATATTTTTTTTAAACCCGGTAACATGAGTGTTGGTGCTTAGTGCTCAAAATGTGAAATGACATGCAAAGCATGAAACACAAAATAATACACTGAGCTCATATCAGAACCCTCCCCCCAGGTCAGTTGTAATCCCCAGGGCCCAAAACTATTTGCTCTACTTGAGGAGAGACCTCAGAAGGTTATAAGACTAAAGCTGGTCATACACTAGAGCGGTTATTGGCCCGATTATCCAATTATGGGGTGATCGGGCAAATGATTGTTGTAGTTAGTGGGAAGATCTATCTTTTAAACGCCAAGTAAATGTACCGGAAACGTTCTGGTACAATTATTTGGTCTTTTGACATATTTAATTTAATATCAGGCACTATCAGCTCATTGAACGGCTTCCTTTTCTTCTAGGGCCTCCTCCTTCTGCTAGGATTATCAGTCCCAGCAAAAGAGGTGCAGATAACAGGACCTTTCCCTGGCAGGAAATTGTCTTATTTATAGGAACACCTCCTGCTGGGAACGGTAATCATCGCAGTGTATGGCCAATATAAGGTCCACACAGCAACCCCTCATGTAATCAGAGCCTGTTATGGTTGCGAAACCCTTCAATCCAATAAAAAATTTGCCCAAAACTGACATAAAGTGAATAATATATAGTGCTGTGTAAATATGGCTCTGGCCTAAAGAGGCCAGACCAAAGGAGGCGAATGCTGAAAAAGAGCAAGGGGGGCAATATTGTTGTGGAAAGTGCCTCACTATGTCTGATTTTTGGGCACCTTTGGGTTGCCACTAAACAGTGGTTAGACAATGTATGAGTTATTTTTAAGGCCAGATTTCCTAAGCTGCTGGAATAGAAAAGTGGAAATATTGCCCATAGCAACCAATTAGACTTTAGCTGACATTTTTTAGTATGTAATAGGAAGTGAGAGCTATAATCTGATTGGTTGCTATGGGCAACATCTCACTTTTCCTTTCCCGCAGCTTAGTAAATCTGGCCCTTTGAGTTAACTGAAACACCTTGAGAGCATGCTGTACTGAGTAAAAGCTATTATCAATGTTAAGGGTGGCCCAACCAAGTGCTAGCAGAGGTTTATGCTAACCTGATGTATGCTAAAACTGTTTATATAAAGTATTAAATATTTGTTTTTGCTATTATTTTATCACATTTTTTTCAAGAAAGCAAAAATGTCTTAATATATTGTCCATCCCGTAGAGGCTCTTATTAAGGACAAATCCTAAACACCTTAAATCACCAGCATCTAAAACAACATTAGGCAGTAGTTAGAATTTTCTTTGTATTATTTATATAAGGTACTGTGGCAGAATGGTTTACAGTCTTTAGACAAAATAAAAACTCTCAAGTGAGTTAACATCTTTGGTTCAGTCAGTAATAACGTGTCTTTCCATAATGGGACATTTTGTCTTTCAATTTTTGTTTCTCTTTAAATTCATTTTAGTAATGAGATGGTTTAACACACAATCTATGCACCTCTATGGTTTTTATTACATTCTGATTAAAAAGTGTTAATTAACTGTTGACATTACTATGTAAGCACAATACACCTTGATGTTTTGTGTAAGTTTAATTAGCAATTGTTCAATGACTAATTACGTATTCTAGTGTCTTCTAACATGATTGAGAAGTCGGCAGCGGAGACAGCAGTACAGGAATGCAGCCGCTCCTCTGATGAATCAATGTAAGATAACGTTTTGTAATTACCTCTTATTGTTCCTCATGAGACTGGTCTGTCCATGTAGGTAACAGAATAAATAGAACTCTCCCCTGTTCTCATGTAAATGTTGGTATATTCTCTCCAAAACTTGGCTAATCAGGTGTGTACATAAAGAATTAGAGGGGAGAAGTGTTGTCAAAGAGTTTATCCTTTTTATGTTATAATTTTATTATTTCTCCAAACCTCTATCATGTCAGATTGTTCAAATTTAAATACATTTATGTTACTTTATATGAAAAGACGATAGATAATATGTTCAGACGTTGAAGGTCTGGAAGCAGCCATTTCTCTTCTACTTTACAGAACAAATTATTTGGAGCCAAATTTTATATGCATTAGTAGTATGTTTAAAATATATGGATTCATGTATACGTTCTTTTATCCTTTTCATATTTTAAATCTACCTACCTTTCTTTTCCAGAGAGCACATTTTTAATATCATTGGAGCTTTTGATGTACCCCGTTTTATCTATAACTCAGAAAGAAAGAAATTCCTTCCGTGAGTTCAGTCTGTCTGTCTTGTGTTGTTTTATGATTAGTACTCCAGCTATGAAATAATTATGCTTCTGATTGTTGTTGTAGACCTAACAGTCTATACTGTGGTTGTCTAAATAAAAACATAAATATTGTATTGTGATTTTTAGACAGACCAGAATGTGTTTTATTACTTAGGGGAAAATAAACTTTAAATCTATTTGATTTAATCTCTTTGTTAAAATGAAACAGTGTGAGTGTCCTTGTAATATGGAGTAATGCGTGCATATTGTGTAATACTGTTTGATATTTGATAACTAGTAGTATGGAAATGTAGGACAGCCAGATCTAAGGTATCTGCAATTACAGGCCTGTGCTATCCACACATATCATTTCACCACTAACCTCCCCTTCACTGTGTTAAGCTGGCCACACACTAGAGCGATTATCGGCCCAAACGCACGATTATCGTGGATTGGGCCTAATATCGCTCTAGTGTGTGGTAAAGATTTTTTTCCTAACTAGCGATAAAACGTTACAAAAACGCTCGGCCCTGATTATCTCATCTCATGGGAATCTTGAATGATTATCGTTTTTCGTTAGAAAAATTGCGCAGTGTGTGGGCATTTTCGATAACCATTCAAGATTTCCATGGAGAGAGGGCAGAGCGCTTCAGAACCCCACACACTGACAGGCTGCACCTGTCAAGATTGACAGAAGACCCAGCCAATCAGAGAGAGACTGCAGCCAGCCAATAGGCTCTACAACAGAGATTATCGCCCCAGTGTATGGTTTCCCCCAGGGGAAAATCGTCCCGTTTATTGGCAGCCACATGCTGGGAACAATAATTGCTCTAGTGTGTGCCCAGCATAAGAGGGCCTTGCTCACAAGCTTACACACTTATAGGACAGTGGATTTGATACATAATGGAATTAGTTTCCATTACACATCTCCTCCTACCCCTCTATTTCATATTTCCCTTCCACTGTTAAATACCTGCCTTTTAGTCTTTCCCCTCTAACACACCCTTCTTATTGTGCCCCCTCTGTACACTTCCCCCTCCCTGCATCCCCTCTATACACATACTCCCATCTGTACAACTTATATTATACAGCTATGAACATGGCATGCTATATAAAGTCTCCAGCAGAGATTATCGCCCCCAGCCTCTGCTGTGTATTGTGCCGATATCGGGACCTTTCCCCAGGGGAAAATCGTCCCGTTTATTGGCAGCCACACGCTGGGAGCGATAATCGCTCTAGTGTGTGGCCAGCTTAAGGATAGTTTTTTTTTCAATCCCAGTAATGACAACTGAACAATAATAATTTAATACAAATATGTAGGTATCTGACATTCTTCCATAACCTTGCATATGCTCTACAGTTTAAAAATAGTCAACCTTCCAGAACCCAACCTGTTTGGAAGTGGAAGAGACAAAGCAGAGTTGTTTCGTGAGAGATACACAATCCTACAGCAGGTAAGCCAGCGTTGAATCCATTATCTCAAACCTTATATAATAAATTCCTATTGTATGAGACATTTTGCTTTCTGAATTGTGTTCTTTTAACTTAAATAGACCTAAAGCCAGCTACACACCGCAAGCATAGTTTCTGGTTTCCAACATCCAATATCTGGGGGCATTGCGTTGTGGACCCAGACCACCCAATGGGCCTGATTTCAGACAGAAAGGTGCTTAAAATAAGAGAGGAAAGTTACTCCTGGGCTAAACCATTTAGATTGCTGGAGGAGTCATGTAAATTGTATTCTTTGCATGCAGGGATATATCTGTGAATTGCTTACTGCACACAGCTTTACTATCATGTTGTTTTTTAGACCTCTCAACTCTAATACTGTTTGCAACAGATGAAATATGACTCCACTGCAATCAACATGGTTTAGTCCAGGAGTAACTTTCCTCTCTTATTTTAAACACTTTCTTAAGTCTGAATCGGGCCCAATATTTGGAGCTATCACCCATCCTCAGTAGGAAATGGCACCTTGTTTCTGGACTGTTTTTTTTTGGCTGTATAAGAAATTGTTCCATGCCGTACACTGCACTATAATTGTGTTATTATCTGATGCTCCAGTTATCATATTATGTGTGGCCAGCTTGATAAAGAACTTTAATTACCTCTACCATTATATTTTAAATGCATCATAGAGAGCTTGTCCCAGTATGAAGGTGGCCACTGGACAAATTATTGTGCCTGGTAGGTTAGCAGGTATATGTGCTCTGTGTTGCCATGCTGCATTTGGGGTTTTCTGGCAATAGCTGCCAATATGTCCTCCTTTTCTATCTAGGATTTTCCTGCATATAATGTAGTGGAGGTCGGGGTTTGTCATATTTTACCCATTGCAAGAATAAATATAAACCGACACTGGCCCGTATTCCGAGTACCGGACGTGTAACATAGACGTCCGGTGTTTAGCGAATTTTACTACTGCGCCTGCGTAGTAATATTTTAACGTAATCTATGTATCTTTTTCTTACGTAGATTGCGTAAATGCGGTCTTTCAGACCAATCTACGTAAGAAAAAGATACGTAGATTACGTTAAAATATTACTACGCATGCGCAGTAATAAAAATCGCTAAACACCTCACGTATATGTTATACGTCCGGTACTCTGAATACGGGCCACTCTTCATAATAGAAAGTATCTGTATTGTGTTGGAAGTTCTTTATGATTATATATGAGTGATTTTAGGACTGTAGTATGGAAGATGCATATATTTACGTGACGTGACATAAAGGCAGGTGATGCTAATTTTGTGACTTGCAGAGAACTCACAGACACGAGCTCTTCACTCCCCCTGTAATTGGTGCAAACCCTGATGAGAGCAGAAGCAAATTTCAGGTATGACCATGGGTACAATGACAGGATTCTAGATAATGTGGATGATTATTTAAAGGTTTATCTACACACTTATGTAACTGATCTGTTGTTCTAAAATTTCCTGAATAGCTCAAAACAGTCGAAAATCTATTGGGGAGCGCATCAAAAATGGGAGAGGTAATAGTACTCGGAATGATTACCCAGCTAAAAGAGGTGAGTTTTCCCTGAACTACTTTATTGGTTTTAAGCTTGTTAAATAAAGCATTTTTCTGCTCTCTGTGGGTTTTTGTGGGAAGGGAAACAGAATTAGTCAGCCTTCTGTTTGACGTAAGCAATGCCATGGTGATAATCAGTCTTCATTTCTCTCTAGTACCTTACATTTGTCTGTTGTATAAGATAGAGATGCAGACCAATTAGGACAGGTTTCTAGTGGTATCGGTCAGTTATTTTATAATGCTTTTTTGTTACATTATGAATACTGATCCAGAGTGGGGAATAAGAGCAAAACAGGTGTAGGCCTGAGAAAAACCATGTTGCATTATGACTGGTGCAAAATGAATTTTAATAATGGTGCATGTAG
>WWET01000145.1:108886-120591 GCA_011038615.1 Limnodynastes dumerilii | reverse complement strand
TGTTATATCAGAAAGAGAAGGTGGGGGAATTAGTGTATTCTTGGGTATCTGCGGACAGGTTTGTGTTCACTTCCTTCAGAAATCCTACGCACAGGAGCGTATGGCCGCTTAGCCCGTCCTCCCACCCTCATTAAACTACCTCCCCCCGCCCACCTGCACTAACCTTAACGTAGGGAAGCTGGGGGACGTCCCCTCCAGCGTCCCTACGGCGCTGCTACGGACGCCCAATCCACGATCGGGCATTGTCGTAGCAACGCTGGGCAACATATGCCCGGCACATGTGCAGATCAGCTCAAAAGCCAATCTTACGCTTACGCCCGCCGTCCTAGCAACGGCAGGCGTTCTTCTGGATCAGGCCCATAGTACCATCTGTACAACTTATATTATACAGCTATGAACATGGCATGCTATATAAAGTGTGGGGTATATTAGGGTTTGGGAATGGCACACAATGTAGTGAACCCACACCTATATGTATGGGTCCACTACATTGCACTATCCCAGACCCATGATATTCCTCAGTTGTACATTTTATAGTTTGCCTAATATTACCCCACCTGTAATACTTGTATATTAGGGATCTGGACATGGCACTTCGCTATGCTCTGAAGCCCCACCCTCTACTCCCTTGTTTGTGAGAAAATTACAGTTTCTGGAAAAATATGTCCCATAATAAAGATAGGAATGTACATAGTGTTGCCTTATAAACTGACAGACCAGGGTGTGCTCAGACTTCTCTCATACAGATGGTTATTATTATTATTTTTTTTTTTTTCTGGCAGGGAAGTCAGCCATTTTACCACCTCTGTATGTTCCTTCCATCCACAAAACATGCCCCAGTGTAAATATTTGGTTTCTTATTTCTATAATAATAATAAAGGTTTATAATCATCTGAAGGGCTGTAACAGTTTCCATGTTGAATGCCCCAGCCCGTGTAGTCACATAATTAATTCACTGTACACAGAAGGTGAAGAAATGAATGTTATATAATGAAATGAGGCACAGAAAGGGGTGTGTATATTTATTTAGTATATAAAAAGCTATGAACTTCCATAGACAAAAAAAAACCTTAATGAAGGTTTCCTAAAATAACACAAAATCCAAAACCTTTAAAACATTACCACTCCAAAAAGCAATACAATAATGACATTAAAGGTGTAGCCTTAATGCATGGGTGGCCAAGCTCGGGCCTCGTGAGCTACCAACGGTCCATGTCTTCCAGGTCTCCTAGTTGGCACACAGGTGTGTTCATTACTAACTGACATTCAAAAAAAATCTACAGTTGGTGGTGATTATCTCACCTCTGACTATCTGAGGAGACCTGGAAAACATGAACCGTTGGTAGCTCACGAGGCCCGAGCTTGGCCACCCTTGCCTTAATGGATGTTTTCCTTAGGCAATACAGCCATGGTATACCATCTCACCCTGTGGTTAGCTGCAGATTCAGCACTATAATGGAATAAGATTGCCATCACTTACAAAATAGTGGAGCTGCTAATTCACAGGTTTGTGATTGCTTACTGGGGGATATAGACAGCCATATGCACCATTCTGTACTTTTCAGAGGTTTATAGTTTATCTGTATTACTTATGGAACATGTCCATTACGTTTCCAGCCTTAATATCATCATTTCATTGCTTTTTGGAGCTAGAATAGTAAAGGTTTAAAGGTTTCTGATTTTGTGTTAGGAAACCTTAACCAGACATGTTAAACTGCAGGGTTTTTTATGTCTCTGGAATAAACTTACACACACATATATATCTAAATAGACAAATATGCTAATTAGCCGTTAAATGTTGATCGCAGGTGGACAGTTTTAGCCCATAACTTCCAAAATATGCAGTGAATTAACAAATATACGGTTTAGGCCACATAGGCAGGGCACTTACAAAGGCTACAGTCACTGCAGAAAGCATTATCCAAGTTCAACTGCTGTAAGCTTATTTTACTTGTGCAAGGTTAGCATAAAACACAAGCAATGGCCGCCACCAGTTGTTTACTAGTTCTAAATTGCTGAAAACTAATAGATAATTAAAACAACGGCACGCTCTGAGAGCATAATAGATTATGGAATGCATGTATTTCATACAGCTCACCAATTAAGTGAACTGAAGTTTGTAATGGTCGCCCTGAGGTTATAAACCACATTACCAGACAAGTAATGTTTGTGAGATTTAGTGTTAAGTAAACAAAAGGGTTAGTGCCTTCAAGAACAAATGTGCGGATCTGAAATTATGTCATGTGTTAATATTAAAGCCTTCCCCTCCTCCAGTGCTCATACTGACATTTAGTCTGTTTTCGGGTGAGTGACCAGGAGGTCTTGTAGCTGTTTATCAGTACAACGTTCATTAAGACCATAACAGGCAACATATTAATCATGATACTGGCTCTACACAGAGCAAAAGCTGCTGTTTGGGGAATGCAGCCTAAAGCAGAAGGAGAGTAAAAATCGTTAATTAGTACCTTGGAAAAGCAATGTTACACCACAGGGGAAACATTTTTTTGAAACATGCTGACAGAAAAGGAGTTGAAATAAGACATTTGCAACATGTCAAAATAAATTTGCACCCGATCCAATGGACAAATGTCTGTCTTTAGCTCTGGTGTTGGTGTGACATCAACATTACTCTTAAACAAACAAGCAAAGCCTGCACACTGCAGATGATAGGATGAAAAAGCAGGTCCTAAACTCTTAAGCTCAGTGTCAAATGATTTCATTTGTTTGTTGGCGTTCAGTATATTGGCTCCTAGATTTCAACTTGTCAAGCCTTGTAATGCTGTACTATAGACCAGGGTTCCTTAACGCCATCCCTCACAACTATCTTAATTATACCGTGTTCACACTGACGCCCCGGCAAAAACCCGGGATTTTCGTCCCGGGTTTTTTCCGGGGCACACAGCAGCACAGCAGGGGGGATCCTGTTCACACTGCAGCATAGACCCGGGAAATTCCCGGGTCAGGCCCGTTCACACTGAACGGGACTGACCCAGGACTCTTTGGTTATATACTGCTAGACTATTGTATACCCCATTCTATTCTATAGTGTATACTATTGTATACCCTATTCTATACAATTATAGGGTATACAATAGTATAGACTAAAGACTAGAACAGGGTATACAATAGTACTCGCTACTCACCTGCGATGATCCTCCGTGTTCTTGCAGGACTTCATTCATGCATCTGAATGAAGTCCTGCGCATGCGCAGGACCTCCATTTCGGCCGGACCTGCAGTCAGCCGCGTTGCAGGACAGGTAAGTCCTGTTTCCTATTTTTTAAGGGTTTTTTTAAAATTAATTTAATGGTTTTCTTTATTTAAAACTTTTTTTTTTTATTTAAAAATGGGGTTTTTAAAGCAACAAAGCTGATTGGGTCTTTTTTTACCCAATCAGCTTCTTTCAGTGTGACCCGGGTTTAAAAAACCCGGGTCGCACCGTTCACACCGCTGGTGACACGGGTCAGACACGGGAATAACCGTTGTTAAAACCCGTGTCTGATTCCCGGGTCTCTTGACCCGGGTCGCGGCAGGTGTGACCTTTCACACTGAGCCTCGATCCGGGTTGTTTGGGCTTGCCCCTGCAATATCCTGGGTTTTTGGCTTAGTGTGAACGGGGTATTAGACTTAGGATTGGAAACATCACCTCTCAACTCTAATACTGTTTGCAACAAATTAAATATGACTCCCCTGCAATCAACATGGTTTAGTCAAAGAGTAATTAAGATCATGGGCTGGATCCAGACCTTGTTAAGTGCATGAACTTAGTTACACCTGGGCTAAACCATGTTGATTTCAGGGGAGTTATATTTCATCTGCTGCAAACAGTATTAGTGTTGAGAGGATGTTTCCTATCCCAAGTCTAAATAACAGTGTGATAGTAAAGCTGGTCAGTCTCTGTTTGCAGTAAGCAATTTAAAGATATATCCCTGCATGCAAAGTATACAATTAACTTGACTCCCCCTGAATTAAACATGGTTTAGCCTAGGTGTAACTAAGTTAATGCACTTAACAAGGTCTGGATCCAGCCCCATGCACTTAACTAGGTCTGGATCCAGCCCAATAATAGTAATTATAACCTCGCAAAACAAGTCTAAACAGTTATTCACAGCTTCATAATCTATATTCACTCTTTATCATGCAGCTGTGCTTGCAAAGCTTGCCATATTTGTGATTAACAAGAGCATAAGGCAAGTACATATTTGTAAGGATTAAAGTCAAATACTGAATTAAGTCATATTTGATCACAACATAAAGGATTCAGATGAACAAAGTCTGCCAAAATGTGCCCGGAAATGAATTGTATTACCTGAGGCAGCAGCAGAGAAAAGTGTTCTGGCACACAGCCTGAATTTCAGGTTTGTATTTCTAACCTACTGAAAGCACAACAGATAAGCTAAAGCCTTTAACTCCTTCTGTCAGTCAGAGCCAAAAGTCATGTTTCATTAACTTTATGCACTGCAGTGGTTTTACTGCAGAGGATTACAAAGAGTATTGTTTATGGAGCTGCCACCAAGACAAATTACTGTTATTAACACACACCTGTTACATGGCACAGCCCATTTCTCCAGACATCTAAAGGAAAAAAATTTTAATAAAGTGGTGCAAACAGATTCTACATTATAGCTGCTGGCTTGGTTAGAAAATACTTTAAAGATGTAATAGAAAGTGACGGCAGCGAAGAGCCACATGGCCCATCCAGTCTGCCCATTTATATTATATTAAAACTATACTAGACCATATTTTATTTCAATTTAGTTTGAGATTTAGGATATCCTTATATTTATCCCAAGCATGTTTACACTGTTCTACTGTGTTACCTCAGATGGGAGACTATTGCACTCATCTATCACCCTTTCAGTGAAGTAATTTTTCCGCACATTTCCTCTGAATCTGCCACCCTCCAGTTTATATTCATGTCCTCGTGTTCTATTACACCCTTCGAAAAATGCCCCCTCCTCTAGTCGGTCACAACCCTTGATATATGTGAAAGCTGCTATCATGTCCCCCTCTCCCTTCTCTGCTCCAAGCTGTACATGTTTACTTCCTCTAGTCTTTCTTGGTATGATTTGTGACACAGGCCATGGACTATTTTAGTTGCTCTTCTTTGTAGGACCAGATTCAGTAGTTACATTAGAATGGAGCTTCAGCAATTGGGCCGCAGTGCGTGCCTAATTTTTATAAGTGCAGAGGGAGAACACTCTCATCGCACTTATGGCTTTCCACCATCAGTACCCTACCGTAACTTAAAATGGAGCCAGTGTATAATTTAGGATCATACCCAAGAGCTTAGCCAAGCTCTTACTACACGATTTACTAACCTCCACGCTACCACCATGCGGCACCATAATATACCTCACCGGCACGACTTCCTGTACGGAAATCCGGATTTTGAGCGGAGATCGGTAGCTTGGGCGTGCGGACATAAGATTGTGGCAGTTTTCGGCATGCACTCACGCAGAAAAAACAAAAAACAGCCACTACTATTAAATCAGGATCCAGTCCTTATATAGGCAAATTCAATTAGTCACAGCATGTGCAGGTTGTTGTGCAATACAGTATGGTGACTATGGTATTCTACTCATGGAGGTGCAGAGAGGAAGCAATGGTATACATTACATTGCTAAATAAATATGGCATTATGTCAGGTAATATACTAATTCTAACTCCTTTCAGGTAACTCAGCAAAGGAACAGCAGGAAAGAGTTAATTAACATACACCGTTTCATCGCCTTCTGCCGGATGTGATCAGAACTAGGTCTCACAATTACTTTGGGAGAAGAAAATGAGGTTTATCTTTAATTTTGTTTTGATATTAGAGTTTATATCAGACTTTCAGAATGCAGCGTATATGTATTAACACTCACTACCTATGCGCCACAATATATTGGTAAAACATGCAACACATGAAAGTCATGCTGCGATACGAGTTCAAATCATAAAATAGAAGACATGCTAATATACACAATAAACAACCCCAGAAATCACCATCAGTATCCTTACTGCAAAACAACTAAACTTTACTGTATGAGTACTCTCCAGCAAAACGTTATTATCCCCCCCCCCCACCCCATAAGAACATGTTCAGGAGATTGTATTATAAATCACTAATGGTTAAGTTTGACTGAGAAAGCAAAAAAAAGTTGATAGCAGGAAGTTCAGCCTTTGGTCATTACACAATTAATTCTATTACAGTAGCTGTGATAAGAGATAAGGATAGACTACAATGTGTGATAACTGACCTGTTACTTCTCATACATATTACAGTTCTCATGAATAATGCAGAGCACTGGAACAAAGGAAGCGATCGTAGGCACAAAACATGACACATGAAGAGTTTATACACTGCATGTAGTGCCAGACACATGGAATACATAAGCTATAAGGCTCTACAGCTATTACTTTTTATGGGTGTGGGTCGCCGCAAAGAAAATCTGAATTTAGAAAATTCTGATTTCTCCCAGCCAGTTGCAAACTGGCTGGGATTTCAGTTACATATTCCTCGAGGAGGCATTGCAATCGATCCACGGAGCACCGAGCTTTCGGTGCTCCGAAAAGTTATTAAAAATAGTCCCCCACTCCATTCCCTAATTCTTATCCTAACCCTCCCTTAATTGCAGCCTGACCCTAACCCTCCCCTGCAGCCTGACCCTAACCATCTCTCCCCTGCAGCCTGACCCTAACCCTCCCTACCCCACACAGATAATTTTCTCACCTGTCCGTGGTCCGGCGAGCAGCGGCGGAGGGATATCACAGATTGCGAAAGTGAATGGGTGAAGTATTCATTAAAAAAAAAGTAGAAAAAGGTAAGTAATCGAAAAAGGGACATCTGAAAAGGAACTTTCAGATGTCCCATTTTTGGTAATGACATGTTCTTACCGGAGATTGCAACCGACTTTTTATACATGTCTGTGGTTTTTATTATTTAACCATATAGAGGAACTTTCTGCACGACCTGGAAACTGGCAAAAACCAGTGAAAATGAACAACCCTGCATTCCTCGGACTCATACAATAAAATGTAAGCACCATGGGAAACATTACATTAACCTTATCACAATGTCCTTCCCAAGACCATAAACACCTATTACCTATCCAAACTGGCAAATCAAGCTGTTCAGTGTCATTCCCCAAACTGGATTTAAAGCCTGATATGAGGAACAAAGGGCCGGATCCAGACCTACGTTCCCTTTATTTTTCAATTCGTAGCGTATTTCCGCTATTGTAATTACTAAGCACTCCTCTATATTAGACGTACTTCTGCCATTTTACGCTTGCCAAACCCTACCTTAACTTTTCAATGCGTACCTACCGTCGTATGTAATGGCTGCACGTACGTAAGTGCCTAAACACGCCCATACTGTACAATTTAAATGCCTCACCCCGCCTCCGAAGCGTAATTACAGGTGTCGTATGGCTGTCACGTCCCTTCGTCTGTAGTTACGCTGTTAATACTAAGCCGGTACGTATGTTCAGAGTTACGTGTCGTAACGTCTGCCGCGCGCATGCGCAGTACATACAAAAACAACGCTTTAACGTTTCCGGCTAGCAGCTCTGGATCTGGCCCAAAGTCATTAGGAAAATCAAGCCATAAAACAAAAGAGGTCACTAAACCACTGGATCCATTAAATGTAACCCAACACTTAAGGAGCTGTGAAACTACATTTCCCAAAGTGCTTTTCTAGGTATCAGCTTTTGTGCATGTTATGCTTTTGGAGAATGTTGCTGGGAGATGTAATCAACAGGAGTTATATAACTTGCCTATTCTGGACTAGTTCTTTTTAATTCTCTTTACACAAAAAAAAAAAAAAAACCTGTTATAAAACAGGTTTATTCATAGCTGGACACCAACTTTAAAACAACTTGATTGAGATACCATGTGTAGCAAACGCCCCAACACAAGCTGCCTTAAAACAGTGTTTCTCAACCTCAGTCCTCAGGGACCACTAACAGTCCATATCTTCTAGGTTTCCTTAAAGAATCACAAGTGATATAATGAGCAGCACCTGTGGAGCTTTTAAAATGTGACAGTCAGTAATGAACACACCTGTGCTCCAGCAGCGAGACCTGGAAAACATGCACTGTTAGGGGGTCCTGAGGACCGAGGTTGAGAAACACTGCCTTAAAAGGTCACTTCTTTTGCTGAACAAATATTTTGCCACCTGCAAATGCACCAATCCACTACATGCTAGAGAAAAACAGCTATTCACTGGGACCCAGTGACCTCACAGAAAGGAGAGGAACAGGACTCCATAATTCAGATTTTTTTTGTTAGTAAAATCATAAATGTCAGCATTTACGTATGGCACTGAATATTTGTTATTCCCTCTTACACAAGACAAAGTACAAAAGTCATCTGAATAGCCACAGGTTATAGACTGTGAATTCCTGCGTACCAATTACTTTATATATTTGTATCTACTTAGATGTCATCTGATGCATTGAGGGTACATTCCTTAAGATCGTAAACACTGGAATGTCATTGCGTAAATCACAACGTATATCTGTCTTGTGCACAACCATTTTAATTTCTCTCTTACTACTTTATTTTATTATTTTACGTGTTTGTTTGGCAAATGTAAAACTCAACCAATATAGCCACTAAGAATATACTATATTATGACCCCAACCCCTTCCTTTGCCCGTTAGAGGACTGTTTTCATAAGTATTTAACAAAAGTGATCTCAATGCAATAACAAGGAAGAGGAAATAGGTGAAGGGTGTTAAGAAAAAAACATACATAAATGGTTGTGTGTTACAATGATGTTAGAGTGCCGACAGTCAACCTACTAGCGCTAAAGTAGGACTGTGAAAATATATATTTGTTTTAACTAACTTGGCAAGGTTATAGCCAACACTGTGGCGTTCGCGTCATTACTGCCACATTAGTTATGGTCAACGTAGCAATCAGAACTGTATATAAATATAACACATTAAAAGGCAGACAAAGATAACAAGAAATCATCATACCAAGAAAGGCTAGAGGGACTAAACATGTATAGCTTGGAGCAGAGAAGGAAGAGGGGGGGGGGGATAGATATGATAGCAGCTTTCACATATATCAAATGTTGTGACCGGCTAGAGGAGGGGGCATTTTTCAGAGGAAGAAGTGTAACAGAACACGAGGGCATGAATATAAACTGGAGGGTGGCAGATTCAGAGGAAATGTGTGGAAAAATGACTTCGCTGAAAGGGTGATAGATAAGTGGAATAGCCTCCCATCTGAGGTGGTTGAGGGTAACACAATAGAACAGTGTAAACATGCTTGGGATAAATATAAGGATATCCTAAATCTTAAGCTAAATGGAGAGTAAATATAGACTAGGGTCAGCATAGTTTTAAATCAAGAAATGGGCAGACTGGATGGGCCACGTGGCTCTTATCTGCCGTCACTTTCTATGTTTCTATCACGGTGACTTTGATCATGGGGTTATCTTACTTATGGATGCATTCCAGCAATGCAATAAACTAGAAACCTAAAGAGACAGAATTTACTGAACACAAACACTGTAGATGGCAACACTTCTAAGAGGATTTCATTGTTTATTTTGAAAATTATATCCATGGACCTGTTACACATGATGCATGTTTTTGCCTTTGTAATTAGTAAGAAAGAAAGAATCATAGTAAGGTTTTTCTCATCAGATCTCACACAAATAGAAACAATAGACAATTATAGGACAACATTTGACAAAAAGCGGTTAAATTGAAATTAGAGTACATTTTTCAATTCTTTAACTTGGAATACTCTTCAAAGACAGTACGTGATAAAACCACTCAAATCCAAAGTGCTTTACTGCAGTCTGCGGTAACTTTTACATAACTCATGGTCTCTAATATCTCCCCACCCTCCGTTTTTAACATGGGGCGATAAAGCAGCCATGGAGTAGCGCCGGCTGACCACAAGGTTCTCAGGAAACAAGTAATTCTGGTTGCTTGTAAACAACGCCTCAAGGTTGGCACTTTCTGTGGTTGGTTTACAGGATTTCTTATGGTGCATGCCGCAACTTCCGATGTGATAAATCCTGGGTGCTTCAGGAACCAGAACTTTCCAGAACTTAGGAAGACATGTCACAGTCAAATGCTGAAGAGTCCAATCCCAATTATAGTCATCATAAGAGCAAAAAGTGTCTGTACACTGGATTAGTTTCTGATATGTGTCCCTGGTCATAGCCATACCCATATTGTGTTCAGTGGACTTCCAGGTTTTTACCTCCACTTTATCGGACTTCTCAGAGAATGACTGCAGGCGAGCGTAGGTGCCCAGGGACAGCACATCGCAATCAGGACATTCTTCAACTTTCTCATTTATCATCTTTTTAAGCACATGGTAAAAATCCGGGGACATATAGTGATCTTCCTCGATAAACAAAACCAGACCCTTGTGATCTTTTAAGACCTTGACCTTTTCCCATACAAAATGTAATTTCCACCACCAGTGATGTTTAGTTTGTGAAAATTTTGCCTCCCGGTAATGTCCAAAGGAATCTGGGTACTCTGCATTAATACAACCGAGCTTAACAGCATTCTTTTTCTCTATATCCCTAGGACAATCCTTGGGGTCATGTCCAGGAAACTCATTAGGGTACAGTTGAATGCTAAAAGGGAAAAAGATTTGAAGAACTTGACAAAAATCCACACCAGCAACAATCTGATTAATTTCTGGGGACCAAAAATCATGGCTAAAAATCAACAAAACATTCTCAATCCCCTTTGCATTGCGCAGCGAATTCAATAGATATCGCAGATATTCTGGACGATTGTGTACTTGTACTACGACAACCACATCATTTTGTGGACGGCTGGTTACTTTCTCCAAGTTTTTGATTGTTTGGTCAAAATTCAGCTGGAAAACAACGGATCTGTACACTAAAGTCATGTTATCCACTTCCGGTTTTTGTAATTTTTCAGACACAGACTCATTGGACATTTTCCTAATTACTGGAGATACTTGTACCCTAGTGTGGGGTTTTTCAATATCCAATTCTTGAATAAAATCATTTTTCTTTTGTCTACCACTGTTCCACAATGCCAAACCACAGGCTGCCACCACCAAAGTCAGGATGATAACTTTCCTTTTATATATTCTGCACCTCATGTTATAGATCATCTGAAGCAATAAGAGGGAGGGAAGTTGGAGTAACACACAGGGCCTGCCTGTGGGACCCAAGTCAAAGCCCAGATGGAAGCATCAAAAGCACAAATATTTTTGGCTAACTCATCTTCCCATTTGATGAGGATATGAGCAGCAGCTCTAAGTGGGCGACAGCATGCATCTTACTTCCCTCCCTGCCTTGCACACATTGACTGAGGCAGATCACTGACTGGGAACAGACTCTATGCAACATCTGCTAGTTATGGATACGTAGCACGATGTCCTGCCACAGCTTTCCTGCAAGAGAAATAACAATGAGAGAGGACCAAATAACATAGGAAAAATATTATATTTTTAGAGTTAGGACCACCATATACAGAAAGGCCTTGACGGTGGCTGGTGGCTTATCCCATATTTGATCAAATATGTGTAACGAACATTTCTGTGTTTTATTTTACAGATAGAACAGTAGAGTTTGTTATTGGTTTATGGCAGTGTGCTGGGGATTTTCTTTCTTTTTGTTTCTGTGGCAAGCAGATTAACCCCCTGCCTTTCACGCACCTGTTTAACATATACTTATAAATTGATTGAGCAACTTCCACTCTGTTTTTA
>WWET01000145.1:75570-94706 GCA_011038615.1 Limnodynastes dumerilii | reverse complement strand
TGCTGAAGAACATTGCATCACACAAAATGAATAGAAGTAATTTAATTCCCGCACCACCATACCAAAATCATACTCATACCTGTATCTAATAGTCACTCGTGAAGCAGATTCCAGTAAAGATGGTGGAACTTTCAACTGAATGTCAGGAGCCATTGGGTTGGCTTTTACAAATGGGTTACCAAAGAGGTCCAGATTTTCAAGCACCAACGTTTTGAAGCTGTTCGGAAGATACGGAAGTTTATTTTTGGTGGCGGAGAGAAACCGCAGTTTGCACAGTTTCCCGATGCCAAACGGTAACCGGACAAGTTCATTGCCATCAAGTTTCAGGCTCACGAGTTCTCTGAAATGGCAGAACTGGACCGGAAGGGCCTTAAGTTTATTCTCACTTAGGTCCAAAGACTTCAGCGAGTGCTGCAATGTGGATTGACAAAGCGCTACCTCAAAGGTTTCCAGGAAGTTATTGTGCAGGATTAGCTCCTGCAGGCACACCAGGTCACCAATAGTCTGAGGCAACTTCTTGATATGGTTGTTACTGAGGTCAAGCTTCTGAAGTTTCTTTAAACACAGCATTCGCATGTCCACACGGGCCAGCTTGCAGTGGGAAACCTGGAGGTGCACCAGGGAGTAGGGGAAGTTCTTTGTAAGGGGGTAATCTTTCTTGGAAGTAATAATCAATCTGGCTTTGGGCTTTTCTATTTCAGAGGTCTTGGCTGGAGTCAAGCGTGACAAGGGCATGGGACTGGCATCAGTGCCTTTATGGGCCAGACCCACTGCAGAAATGAAGTTCTTTAGACTGCAGACATCAGCCTAAAACAGAAAACCAGAGCAGATGGATATCAGGTGACTTAAAAGAGAATCAGACAGTTACACATGGGGGGATGGGGACAGGGGGCATTCAAAATGTTTTTATATCTGGAAATAATTTAATAAATGATACATCCCAACAGATATTAAGCAGTCTATGGGGCTGATGCAGACCCACGTACGTATTACATGCATGCGGGGGTCCATAACTAGGATCGCGAATAGGTCTGCGGCAGTACAAAACGGGGCTTCCCCCGCCCGTAGCCTTCATTTAAATGGCTATCCCCGCCTACAAGTTCCGATGAAGGGGCCGGTCCTTCACTTACGCATTTCTAATCTCTGCCATACAAGCAGGGATAGGCATGTAAATGAAGGGTCGGGGACAATACTTACACATGGATCTGTGTCCAGGACTACTACCAAAAGAAGGGTGTGCACTCCCCTCTTCCATGCGTAATTGCAGACATTGGCATGTACGAAAAGCACGCGGGTGTCGGGAACCCAAAGTGATTTATACAAAATGAGATCATAGCAAACATTATGTAAGCTGTACTAGAGACATCAGGACTTGCATCTACCTTGCTCAGACATATGTCCACAGCTGGTTCTTTAAGTCTTACTGTAGCCTTTCCCTCATTTAGAAACTTGGTAAACAAATTCTCAATGTTTGCCTGTAGCTGTATAGGAGAGAACAGTCAGGTGATTAGAAAAAGTCAGTTGTTTACACACTATTAATATGCTACTATGTGTAATACAAACATTGCACGATCTATTTGAGACCAGTGTTGAGCGGCATGATACAGTTCAGTGGTCACATCATATGACATTCTAACCAAGGAACCACACATGAGCTTTAATCATCTTTATAAACTCAAATACATTAAAACAAGGATAACACCAATGTGTAATATCACACCACCAGGAATCTTACATACAGTACACACTAGAACAACCAAATTCAAACACACAAAGGAGAAAACAGATGCATTAACAACTTGAATCCAGTAGGGAGCATAATGGGAATAAACTAATTTATAAAAGTTTGTTACACTATGGTAACACTTTTTTTTCCTTTACATGTATTTATCCACATGCCTACAATGAGGTTTTAAGATATTAACTACATTATGGACCTCAGATTAAATATTAATATTTGGAGGTTTTGTGTACATTTTTTTGGACTAGAAACACCCTAGACTCTAATGGGCCAATTTAATTGACCACAATGTTCTGGGCCAGATATAAATGTGCATATTACGTCTGTAACAGCCAAACATCACATATTTTTATGCGCACAAAAATGTGCAACGTAAATTTGCATAGCAATCAAAAAACTGTAGTATCCGCGGTCAATTTAATCGGGCCATAAATATCCATCTGGACTGTTCTAATAAACGACGGTGGACCCAGCTCAACCGGAAGTTACCTCCTTTTTGCCTTTGTTACAAGGGACCAGATTCATAATTTGAAATTAAGAGAGGAAAGTTACTTCTGGGCAAAACCATGTTGATTGCAGGGGAGTCATACTTTAACTGTAGCAAACAGTATTAGAGTTGAGGTGGCATTTCCTAGCCCAAGTCTAAATAACATGTAATGTAAAAGTAAAGCTTGTCACTATCTTTGTGCAGTAAGCAAAGATATATCCCTGCATGCAAAGAATTAAAGTAATGTTAGTCCCCTAAAATCAAAATGGATTTGCCCAGGTGTAAAGTTCCCCTCTCTCTGGTCCCAAGATTATCACAAGTGCTGGAAATTATTCCACACCATAGCTTTTGGAGCATGCTGGGAGTTTTAGTTTCAAAACACATGGAGCCAGATTTATTAAGGGGCGAGTTAAGTCGCCCCTAAAAATTGTTGCAGATCTGCAGCGATTTTAGAGTTCCTGTCAGAAGATATAAATAGGGGCCCTGTAATGAGAAGAGTCATTCACCGGAGGGACACCAAAAAGACAGGAGCCACTCACTTGGTCCAGCAAGAATAAAATGAAGATCCAGACTGCAGAACATCACCTGGCAACAGATGACTTTAAAACCGTGAGTAATAAAGTTTTATTCTGTATTGATTATTAGGTTTTGCATGTTAATATTAGCTTTATACATATATTTACACTGGAATAATTAATATTATAGGGACGGATTACATGTTTAAATACATTACATGCTCATGGATAATTTAATTTTTACATATATGCTTTAGACAATCAATCATTCACTAAAGTAAAGGGGAACATTTATTTCTTTATTACTACTACTACTACTACTACTACGGAGGAGGAGATTATAGTAAAGAAGGACATTTTAACATTTATTACAGGATCAGGGGACAGTGATCCAAGTAATTTAGGTTCAGGGGTCATTTTGTATGCAGGGGCATGCTCTTGACCCTTAGCATGCCGCTGCTTATGCTATTATAAGCATGCTGTGCCTTATAGTACTATATGTACTATAGTACTATATGCCTCTGCATGCTAAGGGCATGCCGCAGCTGAGATTGTGGGCCCGATTCAATTAGGCAAAAATCATTCGCCGGCGTATTTTTAACGCATTTTTTATTTTACGGGCGATATTTCTTTTCTTATTCAATTATTTTTTAGCGTTAAAAATACGCCGTTTTTTTAACAATAAAAATCCACACCTATGAGAGGTGCGGATTTTTTACGCTGCCCTACGTTGTACCCCAACAGGGCATGCTGATGCTTGTAGAACTACAAGCATCTGCATGCCCATAGATGACAGGGCATGTGGAAGCATGCCCTGCCATCCATGGACCGCTGAGCAGCTGTATAGGTAAAAAAAAAAATCCTTCACTGAACGCCGCAAATCACTTCCTGCTAGCAGGAAGTGCCCAGCGCTACTGAGAGGCTATTACCCAGTGTCTGAAGTATCGTGAGAACGTGATTTCAGACCCTGGGTAATAGCCTCTCAGTAGCACCGGGCACCTCCTGCTAGCAGGAGGTTATTTGCAGCGTTCAGTGAAGGATTTTTTTTTTTCTCTGGTTATTTTTTTTTTTTATCACTGGCTGCTGTTTTAGCGCAGCGGTAAAAAAATAATTGAATTGGCGTGTTTTTTCCGTTCAATTGCCGGCAAAGGCGTTGTATTTTTACCGACGCAATCTTTTTAAAAATTTCGCCGGCAATTGAATCGGGCCCTGTGTGTGTTAGTATGGGCATTTTTATTTATTTACTATATATATATATATTTTTTTTTTTATTAAAGAGTAGTTTTTTTTATAAATGAGTGTTGATTTCTATTAAATTGACTCACACCCACCTCTATTTTTTGCCCGAGTTTGAGATTATTTTAAAGAGATTTTACAAATTGCTGTATAGTAAATACAGCGTTTTGTATGTTCTGTCTTTTCTAAATCGCCATGGCGATTTATAAGAGGCAGCATTTTGGGCCATTTTCTAAGGACTTAACTTTAGCAAATCCAGCCATTTTATAATTGCTGGAAAATCACCAAACAGCGATTTTTAAAAATCGATGCTTAGTAACTAGCCCTTGAAGTGCCTGCAGTGATCTAAAAGTAGCATAGCAAATACAAACTGGATTTTGACTTCATATTTCCTTGCTTTACATGCATTTAGACAGATTTCAGCAGCTATACACACATCCATGCAATCTGCCCTATCCAGACTACCAAATCATCACATTTCCAACACAAAGCCAAACTGCACTCACAATAATTCATAACTTGGCATTACAGTGTGCAGTAAACACGGGCCAGCACGCACTACTCATACAAGGCTCCTGGTTGCCGTGGTGATAGCAACCCAGCCCTGTTGCCATGGTAACTGCACAGGTGGTCCAGGAACTCGCCTTGTATCTGGAGCCGGCCTTGTCTTTGAGTGTGCAGATCATCAAATAGATGGGTCCCCGCTCCCTAGAGCCCTTCTCCTCCTGTCTGCCCACTGACAGCACCGCCCGGGTGCCCTTGCCCCTGTTCTTCATGCCGAATGTGGGCAGCATCCGGTTGATCACCTCCACCTCACATTGCAGCTTCATAACGATCCCTCACCACCGTCACCGGTGCTGCTCCTCCGCTCTATCCTGCCACCTCCATGTCAACTTCGTGTTCCCGCTCATTACGCCTCCTCCAGTCCTCCAAGACCATAGAGACGATACCAGAAAGATTATTGCTCTGTGGTGATCTATTGCCAACGAACGCACGTCAGAGTAACTATTGTGCACTTGGCGCCCTTAGGTGGCGAAAAATGTAATAACACCAGCAACTCACTAAATATAACAACATATTCTTATTTGATGATAGAATTTTTTACAAACCACATTATTATAACCCATGTATGTGGATGGCGCAAATAACAGTGCTATCATGATGCAAGCACATTTATATGATATAAGGATTTATAAGTAAGGCTTTAGCTTTTTAGAGGGTGGTATGTTCTGCGGATATGCAGAAAAACAGAATGTGGGCAAATACAGGGAGGCTGGAGGGACATGATGGGGAATACTGGGAGCTGGAGAGACACAATGATGAACACTGGGAGATGGAGACACATGATGGAGAATAATGAGGAGTCTGGAGACACATGATGGAGAATACTGGAAGCTGGAGACAAATGATGGAGAATACTGGAAGCTGGAGACACATGATGAATATTGGGAAGACTGGAGACGTATCAACGGGAAATTACTGGAAGCTAGAGACACATGTTAGGGGATACTGGGGAGGCTGGAGACACATGAATTGTGAATACTGGGGAGGCTGGAGACACATGATGGGGAATACCGGGGAGGCAGGCGAAACATGGTGTGGAATACTGGGTAGGATGGAGAGACATGATGGGGAATACTGGGGAGGCTGGAGAGACATGATGGGGAATACTGGGAAGGGTGGATGAGACTTTTTATTTTTCTTACGGCCCACACAATCTCAGACTTTGATTGTTTGGCCCAATTGGGGTTTTGAGTTTGACATGCCTGCTGTAGTTGGATATTGTCTAAGATAAACTTCTTGGCACAAATAACTTTGTATTAGTCCAAAGACTCAGACCTACTGCCAATGTTGTATACCTAATCCACAGTGTTTACATTAAATTTTTAGATAATCAGGTCTAGGGTCTACTGATTCTTTGTTTGCTACAATAAATAGACAATTATTCATACTTCGCAGACCTCCCTAAATATTGGGGAATCTCCCTAAAATGTGAGGAACCTCCCTGAAGTGTTTGTCTACTGACTCCAGAAGTCATTGCGGTAATATGACAGAAATTGTGTCCTATATCACTGCAGTGAGGCCTATGTAGATGGCCAATTTCTTCTTTCAGACAACATGACTTCAATAATGGAGTCAGAAATGAAAAATACACTTTTTATTGTTAATAAGCTGCAGTGTCACCTGCTTGTAGCTTTTCTATAACGATTAAGAAGCCTGCGGTAATGGGAGTCTTAGGGTTAGGCTACAGGCAGTGGAGTCTTAGGGTCAGGTTGCGGGAGGGAAGTCTTAGGGTTAGGCTACACAAAGGGGAGTCTTAGGGTCAGGCTGCGAGGAAGGGAGTCTTAGGGTAAGGCTGCGGAGAAGGTTTAGGGTAATGAAAGGGGAGGGTCAGGGTAAGGATTAAGGAAAGAGTTGGGGTAAAATTTAGACTTACCATTTAGAGCACCGTCTTCACTGTTCCTGAAAATCGATTGCTTTACCTCTTTTGAAAAAGGGATGTTTGTAGCAAAGACCCATACTCGTATTTAATGGCAATTTAACAATCAGTTAATACTGATGCTGCCATTTTTATTGGCAAATAGTTTTCCTGGCAGCGTTACGCACACCCATGAGTGAAGCTATTCGGAGGACACTCCCCATTGATAGTACAGGACACACCCCTTTGGTGCAGCGCCTTGATAGTGGTATCACAATCTCTCTGATATTTATTTGCAAAAGTTGCAATTATTATGTCCACATGGGCACCAGGTAAACAATGGTCAATAAGGCCAACATGTTAAACCTGTCGGACATTTGGTGCCAGCAGGATAACTGCTGTCTTTATGAATACTAACATTGTATTACACACATGCCTGCTGGCAGGGTCCACAAGCAATGATCACATTATGACTCAACTTCCATTGTGTATGGAGACACGATTTTTAGAACAGATTTATGAGCAGGTCAGGATATGTGTGTGTATGCTTGAATTGACAATGTAATCGGAATGTGCAATCATCAGTGATATGGTAAGAACCATCGCATTTCATGTATGAGTCCATATATGTGTAAGCTTTAGCACTTTGCAGGAAACCAAACTAAGGTGGTATTCAATTGTGTTCATTAACACATATTAAGTGTAAATTCTACAAATTCCAATTGCTTATAATAGTCCTTGAGAGACTGGAAACATTCAGATTGTAGTTATCATGGTATAGTACATCGCATAAAATAATAGACTCTGCTAAGAACACTTTCACATCACCCATATTCAGTGGTGAATTATAACTCTAAACATTACTTATAAGGCTTGTAATATTGTATTTTTAGCAACAGTTTTTTATTATGTGTATTTGTTAAAGCTTTAATAGTTACTTTACTAAATGTTCTGCTGATACAAAACAGTCAAGGTTCTTTTGAAATGGGACATCAAAAAAACTATTTTATAATTATAAAATTATATTAAATTATAACATAGTTGTCGACTCTCCCGGAATGTCCGGGAGACTCCCGAAATTCGGGAAGTTCTCCAGGTATCCCGGGAGAGCCGGCAAATCTCCTACAAGGGACTTGTGGCTCATGGTTTCCATGAAACCACGGCCTCAAGTCCCGCTACCCTGTCTGTCAACACCCCCACCCCACCCCTATGAAACCCCGAAAGGGGTGATTGATAGTCAGAAACGGGGTTTAATGACACAATTTGCATAAATCGCACCATTAAGCCCCGCCCCCTGTATGCATCTATGGTTTTCCTCCGGGATCTCCCTTTAAAAGTCGGCAACCCTGAATTATAATTATGAAATCGTGCCTATTGAATTTACATTAAATCACGGCCTCAAGGTCAAAGTGAGAGATTTGTCAGCTCTCCAGGGAGACCGGCATCACGAGCCAAAAGATTAAATTGAATAGCCTCCAAGTTGTTTGTTTTGTGGCTACAGTGCATACATGCTATGTGGGTTCCAGAACATTTTTGGCATGTAATGCATAGTGCCAGGTTCTCCTCATAACTTATAGAGGTTTTATAGTAATATACAAGGATCAGCCAGGGATGCTTACTTTCTATTAATTCCCTCCAGGACATCTCGGAGAGATGTCACATTGCAAGAGATTTGCCGACTCTTCCGGGATACCAGGAGAAATGCCCGAAATTTTGTAGCAAAATCTGTAACCCTGGAATCAGCGTGCTCGAGATCACGGCACTGCGCTTATTAAGGGTTCAGCTTTTCATTATGACTATAATCATAATGCAGTTAATTATTTATATGACTTAATTATGTTATCTTACTCACTTGTATTTTTGGCGTAAATATTAATAATGTGCTCTAATTTAAATAAAATGTATGTAATAAATAAATATTCAAGGAAAAAAACTATTTTAAAGATTTTCCGACCATGTGTTTCCGTGTTATCTGAGAAGAAGTGGAAAAGACATCGTGGAACTGTGTTATGTTGTACGGGAAGGTTTGCAATAAAGTTATTGATTAAAGAAAAAAAAAACAACAACCTCCCTTTCAAACCTCTAGGATACTCTGTCAGGATCGGCGAGGTCTCGCGTTGCATGCCGGGAACCGCCAAGCTGGGTTGATTAGCGCCTGCGCGGCTCCGCCTCTTCCTTTTCGCGAGCAGAGAGTCGGAGAAGATGGGTCACCAGCAGTTGTACTGGAGCCACCCCAGGAAATTCGGACAGGGATCCCGCTCCTGGTGCGTGTCTGGCCTCTCGTTGTGACCGACGGGGTGCGGGGAGGTGGCAGCGGGGAAGCGGGTGTGTGACGGGGGCTGTGGATGCGGCGTGCTGGATAGGCCGCATGGGGGGAATCATGGCGGACGGCGCACCCGGTGTGGCCGCGATATCGCGCATCGCCTCATCCCAGCTCGTCCTGTCTGATGGTCTCACAGTGTGCTCAGGAGGCTGTCTGACACTTGCTTTATGGGCGTTGGGGTATATGTTGATAGGAAAGGGGCTTATCTGCAGTGTTTTGCATGTGATGGGTGTAGAAGAAATATAGGTAGCACAAGGGATGGAAAAATTTGAGCTTCTATTCAATCAAATCACCAAATCAATAAAATATTTATATTTGTTACATATATAATCTAACAGCCGGCACTTTAAATGGAAAATCACTTGCTCTGATAAAGTGCTCCAGGAGTTGAGGAATAGTCAAGAAATGGAGGCTCCCAGGAGCCTGTGTAACGCTTTTAAATACCGAAAAACTGCGAAGCAAATAAATACTTTAGTGTGTTAAAACATACGTGTATGTTTTTACACAAGTATTTATATAGCAACAAATAAGGTTTTTTTTATTTAGTCCCTACAGCAATAAACTGAAATAAATATAATATATTCTGCTAATTCAGTTTATTGCTGTAGGGACTAAATTAAAAGCCTTCTGTTGCTGTATATTGCTGTTTAGATATTAGACTACTTCACTTCCCAAAATATACTAATATATAAACTTAAATTAAAAAATTACTATAACTGTAGTATAGATTTTTTTCTTGAATACAATAGTTTTCCATTTCCTGAAAATACAGTGTAAAAATAAGCATTGTCTGTTGTAGCAAATGTGTTTGACACCCCCTTGTCAAACACTGATCTCAGTCTTATGGCCTAAATCCATTAGGATTGATGCCCGCGATAGACGGGAAAATGTTCGCGGTGCGCATTTTTCCGTCTATTACGTAATTTGATTTATTTATACGTACTTCTGAGGTGAGGAATTTTTTAATTTTAAATTGCATAATTTGCTCCGCACTGGAAATTATGCAGCTGCGAGGCTAATTAAATCAGGCCCAAAATGTCGTTGAGTGATTATTTATTATGCTAGGTTATAATTGTTGCTAGGTCGCTATACATATACTTAATTAATATTTTATTCCCTTGTTACAGCCGTGTATGCTCTAACAGACATGGACTGATCCGCAAATATGGTCTAAACATGTGCCGACAATGCTTCAGGCAGTATGCCAAGGATATTGGCTTTGTAAAGGTATGTTACACTTCATGCTTAATTGAGTCCTATTATTTTGTTGGTGCTCTTGATTAAGACTTCCAGTGTCATAATCCTGCTATGTTTCCTGCTTTGCACTGAGCTTGCCTTGTCTGGGTTTTTAAATAGTGTAAAGTGATACATTTTTATAATCGATTTATCAAAGGGTGATCTGCCTCGAGTCTAGCCTGACACCTCTGTAATTGATTTTTGAAGTCCCCACTAGCTGTGATGTAATGACTGACATGTGCCATTATGGTCTAAGCTTACTACTTTTTAATTTATTGAAGCTTGTTAATAAGAGCTTTGAAAGGTTTTTGCCAGAGTAAGCAGCTTAAGAAATAACCCTTGGTCTGCCATATTAAAGGTAGTATTTGCAAGATTTCCTAGCAGCTATGATAAAATGTATACACTAGTATGCTGGATAAGACTTAGTCCATTATATAATGAGTATGCAAACATTTTACTGTGTAAATATGGATTTTTAACCTGCTGAATAGATATTTGACTGTTTGTAGTAAGTATTTGATCGTGTTGATGAATAACTAAATGTAAAACTATTTTAGCTGCAACTTGTAAACTTATACTTATTAGAATCCAGAGTTTATTTTCTGAACATTTAGAATTGTCAAGTGTTGAGCAGAATGCAGCCCATTCTGTTTCACTCATGTACAGTACAAAGGAAATGTTAACTAAGAATATTTGTCATGTATTTAGCAAAATCATCAGTTCTAGAATGCTGTTGAGCAGAGTTTTTGTGTGTAGTGACTGACCTCTTCTTTATTTTGTAGTTGGATTAAACAGCTGTTTGTACAAGATCCATCAGCAGAAATCTCGCCACAATGTTCTACATCCTTCACCTCCGCACCAATGGAAGATTTCTAAGACCATCACTCTGATTTGTACATTAACAAATAAAACTGGTGCATTCTTCAAAAACTTCTCACGTCTTTTATTTTAGACTGTACAACCCTAAGTATTCCTGTCCTACATAGTAAAATAGGACCAGATCCTGATGTATGGTGGGGGCAGTGGGAAATATAAAATGGTTTACAAGCAAAGGACATGGCCTCCTCATTACCCAAGCTGTAGTTAAGACGCCGCTGACCTCTGCTGTGGCCAAAGGTCTGGTCCCAAATGTTGGTTGTGCATGTTCATTAGAACACTGGCAACATGGGTTCAGTGATAGTTGATTCTGCTCAATGTTTGGTAAATGCCACCAGTTGGTGACTGACATGAGTGTTGCCTGGGTAACCTTATAAACCACAAAATTCCACAGTGCTTGTGACCACAAAGGGGAGTTCCACTGGGTCCTGGCTGGTGAGGTCTTTTATTGTGTCCCTCCCTTTTACCTACCCCAGAAGCACTTCTCCTAATGATCCCCCCTGGCAGAAATGTCTATTACACTAGAGAATGGGAAACAGATTGAGAAAATAATGACAGATAAATACAAATGTATGTCACACAAATCTTTAAAATTCTTACTCTACAATAAAATGGTTTCAGTAGATAATAAAACATTTATTTAGTGGTAATCTGCCTTTACAATTGGGATATACTGGGATGTGGGTGTTGCAGGCAGTTTATTGGTCAGTGGAAGGTTCCGGCATCACACAGTAGCCGTGATCCTGCTGGCTGGTTATTCATATCTTGTCTCTAAATATTTCAATACTAACACCACTGAAATGACAGAGGTTGAAAAGTAACTAGTTCATTGGTCCTTTCATGTAGCGATCATATGTAGATGTGCGAGTCTTCGTTATCTGGCAAGGTTTGTTTTCCTTTACGTTGTCATTGTCATGTTTTTTGTTTGGCACAAATTTAACCTACAAAAAATAATAATTTTAAGAGTAGTCAACCACTTGCCTTACAGAGAGAATATTTGTTCCAGATCACACACTGTAGAGGGGACACTGCATACATAGGGTTCACACTATTCTATATTACCTTAGAATAAAGGCAAGAGGCATAAATACTCCTAGTCTTTGGGTTGTGACCAATCCACTTATTGATGGCGTCGTAGTGTTGCATCTTCATTATGTATTTTGTCTTCTCTGATTAAGCGGCTGATATCTGTCATGGTGAGGGTCGGGTAGTCGCTGGAGGTCTTCACCACCTCCAAGTTTTTGACAGTATATCCATAAGCGTTCAGCATGAGATCAGTGCAACCAAAGTGGTCTGCTGCAATCTTCCAGATATAAATGCAGGTCTTGGTGTCCATGCGTCCAATCAGGAAGTCGCAGCAGGATTTCATGATGTTAAGCATGTCGGCTGCACTCATCAGTTCCTCCACATTGCTGAAGGTGACATCAATTATCTGGGTGTATGAATAGCGTATGATGTCTTCCATTATATACAGGGCGATTCCAGAGATGGTGTAATGAGTCTTGATGGGGTTATGCCAGCTGCTGACAAACACAGTTTTGCAGGTTTAAAAGGAATAGAAATATTAACTCTTAAATACCCAAACACCTTACATTCTGTGTCTATTAAAGGATAGTGACATAAGAAGATCCATTTACAATAGAGAGAAATTTAGGTAGGGTCTTGATTGCGGACGTCCTGTGTGTGGAAGAAGATTGGTCTTCCCTCCTTCACACGGAAGTTAGGATCACACTGTGCTACGGCTGAGTTCTGGGTGAGATATATAACTTCTATATTGGAATTAATGAGAGTCATTTGTTGGAGGACACCTTCATTTTATGTGAATGATATACATTTCCTATTTATTTCCTATATTTTATTACATCAATGCAGGTATTATGTTTATTTTACAGCCTGTTTGTGTCAATTTCCTTCTTTTTGTTTATTATGCTTAATATGATTTTTTCTTCTGTCTGTTATTTATCATCTTACAATATATTGTGTCACTAACCAAGCAATCAATATCTACTTACCTGAAATAAGAACTGCAGCTTCAGAGGTTTTTCATGTTGGCATAAAACTTTCGGCCATAAACTATGAGAACAACTCCTAAAATAAGTTGTGGTACTTGTTGAGCATTGAGGATTGTGATAAAGTGAAGAATAAGTCTTCCATGTCTAGTCCAAAGGTTTGGTTGGTGGCAGCTACAAAAGCCTCTTCTGTCCAGGGAATTCATCAACTGAAAACGGAGGGGGAGGGACCGCACCAGTCGAAAAAATAAGAATAATAAGTCAGGACAAGGGTGCTGCAATGCGGTTCTTAACTAAAGAGCAAATACACCAAAAGCAAAAGTATATACCTGCGCACCCTTACGTACAATAAGCAGCGAGTGGTAATAATGACCGCTTAATAGCGCACACCTTTACATATACAATCAGAGGTTGTGGATTAAAACTTATACATTTTTATTGAAACATGATTAAAAGGGGTTATAGTGAACTAATATCTCCTTTGCAGGCGAAATATGCATACAATAAGATGATTGAACGAGTTGACAGTATTGGCATACTCATATAGCACAATACAAGGGGGAAAGAATACACAGAAAAATAAACACGGGAGGTTACTGAAATCACCCTAATTTGTAATCAGCGCTTACTCTGAAAGAAAACTAGTGTCCTCATGGGCACGCTTCGCGCTTCCGGGTCCTTAAACTTACCCTCCCTTTTCTATCCCTTGCTGTAACAAACCTCCGTTCATGTAACAATGATAGAAATATTCAGATCCAAAGATGAAGGAAACGAGTTGAGCAATTCAGTTGTGAACGAAGGCAGTATTCCAGAACCTAATGCGCGTTTCGCCTTGAACCACGGCTTTGTCAAAGGTACTGGATGATTTGGAACAGGTGGGTTTTAAATACCGGAAGTCGCGAATCGGAAAACATGATTCTGGTAAACGTTAGAAACAGATGCAAGCGTTAAAAAGACAAATATTTACATAAAATATAAATAGTATCCTAGTGTGATGGTAAAGAAACAAAAAGATACAATCAGCACCTGATTATAAAAGGGTGCGTAGGTATATACTCTTGCTTTTGGTGTATTAACTCACCAACTGAAACTGAACAAGCCAGAGCTAAGTGTGATGACATCACAGGCTAGGTGGTCACATGACCATGTCACATTCACTTATCACTGAAAAATAACGGAATAAATAAAAAATATCCTCAATTATATTTAATAATTTATGCTCTTGCATGCGGAGTTAGGAAACTGTAACTGTTGGCAAACTGTGTTTGTATCAGGTACAGTAAAAAGGGGCATCATCATCATAAGAAAACATCTGCCATTACTATATCCTGGATTGTTCTAGGATTGTCTGGGAATGCTGTCATGTGCCACTGTGACTGGTGACTTAGGCTGAGGTTTGTCAGTTAAACCGAAAGTGGCAGTCACCTGCACTGCTTAAATAGGCATACAAACAGAGATATTGAAAGGCTGTATGGTCCCCAATAAAAGGGATCTTAAGGGGCAAAAGGAAATGCCTTTGAAATCTCTCCTGACTCCCACAACGGGGTGAAAAGTGACAAATAACAATATTAATATTGCTCCGCACCTTTTGGTATACAAAAGTCTACTTATGCAACAAGATAAATGTTTACTGTCAAAACAAATAAAATGATATAAAATGTGCAAAAAGAACTAAGCAGAAAACAAGCGCCACAGAAACAAAAGCAATCAAAAATGAGCAACACATTGATTAGTAGTTACTGGCCTTCCAGCATTATCCAAGTGTCCAAAGTGATATAACACAGTATATGGGTAAATAAGTCTGTGAGTCACCAATGGTGGTGGAATGAACTTAAGTATCAATTGGCAACTCACTGCTGTTATATGCAGCAAATCAGTGAAATGCTAATGTAGAAGAAAGCTGCAATGTACAACAACTGAAGCTGTAATTCTGGTGCTGCTCAGAAACAGGCGACGTAGTCACCAGAGTTAGCAAAAGTTGATAGTTGAGATCAGGCCGGTACCTCTATCTCCACCATTGCAAGGGAATCCTTCCTATGCCACTCTGGTCTCTGAGCTTTCTAATCTTTACTATCACCTCTAGTCACACCAGGATTAGCGCACAGCAGCACTGTCTGATTTTCTACATCACTATATTACATCTTACATAGTTTGAGCGAAAATTGATCACATTGGACCTGATTCAGACTTACGGAGCTTGAAATTAAGGGCCGTATTCAGAGATCCGTTTTTGCATGGAGTTCTGTACGTATATTTAGGATTGGATTAACTGCGCATGTGTAGTAACTTTATTTACGCTCTTTATGTTGTATTTATGCACGGAAGTCCATTAGGCACATATAAATCGCACTTGAGGACATACGTGTGGAGAGGCGTGGTTGAAAACTGTACGGACAAAGTTACGTGAAAGTGGGCGCGGTTAGTTACATATGCATGTATGTAAGTATTTTACGCACATAAATGCATATGTAGAGATAAGGGTGCCCTATGGAGGCGTACGTCACCAAGAACCCGTCCATGTGAGGGGAGTGTCATGGGTGTCGCCTTCCAACTTACATGCGTATAATTGTGTACCTTTAACTAACGGATTTGTGAATACAGCCATAAGAGAGGAAAGTTTCACCTGGGCCAAATTATGTTGGTTTCAGGGGGAGTCAAGTAAATTGTATTCTTTGCATGCAGGGATATATCTTTGAATTGCTTACTGCACACAGATACTGACCAGCTTTACTATCACACTGTTATTTAGACTTGGGATAGGAAACATCACCTCTCAACTCTAATACTGTTTGCAACAGATAAAATATGACTCCCCTGCAATCATCATGGTTTAGCCCAGGAGTAACTTTCCTCTTTTATTTTCAAGCTCCTTCTTAAGTGTGATTTGGGCCCAATGTGTGACACAATTGATCTGGGTCCTACAGATCCAGACTTCTGTATTGAAAGCGTTTACCAAGGCGGACGGGATATGTATGTCACATACACAAGGTAGGAGATATGCTAATTGGACAGTAAACACTTGGTGAAGCCCTTACATCCTGTCCAAATATCTGCATTGTCCCCATTTTACGCAGAGATAATGCGTTGATATTAAGGTGGGGTCCTGCGATCATCCTTTGCATGCAAGGTCTGGATTTGGCCCATAGATAATAAATTAGATAATCCTTAAATATTACATTTATCAATCCCACACTCCACAAAAAACCCATGCTGGTAAGTTAATTGGCTGCTGAATAAATTAACCCTATTGTGTGTATGTCTGTGTTAGGGACCTTAGAATGTAGCTCCAGTAGGGGCAGGGACTGATGTGACTGTGAAATATTCTCAGTAAAGCGCTGTGTAATCTAATAGCACTATATAAACACCTGTTAATAAATAAATCTAACATAACCGGAATAACATGCTGGAAGAACAACAGGAATCTGCAGAACAGGAGCGATTACAGGAAGTTTCTGATATTACTGATACTAGATCCTACAACCCTCAGTTCAGTTGCCATACTGATACTAGACCCTATGACCCTCAGTTTAGTTGCCATACTGATACTAGACCCTACAACCCTCAGTTCAGTTGCCATACTGATACTAGACCTTATGACCTTTAGTTTAGTTGCCATGTTGATACTACACCCTACGACCCTCAGTTTAGTTATCATACTGATACTAGACCCTACGACCCCCAGTTTAGTTGCCATACTGATACTAGACCTTATGACCCTCAGTTTAGTTGCCATACCGATACTAGACACTACAACCCTCAGTTCAGTTTCCATACTGATACTAGACCTTATGACCCTTAGTTTAGTTGCCATACTGATACTAGACCCTACGACCCTCAGTTTAGTTGCCATACTGATACTAGACCTTATGACCCTCAGTTTAGTTGACATACTGATACTAGACTCTATGGGCTGGATCCAGACTGAAGTAAGTGCTTGAACTTAGTTACTCCTGGGCTAAACCATGTTGATTGCAGGGGAGTCATATTTCATCTGTTGCAAAAAGTATTAGAGTTGAGAGGTGATGTTTCCTATCCCAAGTCTAAATAACAGTGTGATAGTAAAGCTGATCAGTATCTGTGTGCAGTAAGAAATTCAAAGATATATCCCTGCATGCAAAGAATACAATTAACATGACTAACCCTGCAATCAACATGGGAGTAACTAATTTCAAGCACTTAAGTCTGGATCCAGCCCTATGACCCTTAGTTTAGTTTAAGATTTAAATTATTTCCAAGCATGTTTAAATTGTTCTACAGTGTAAGCCTCAACCACCTCAGATAGGAAGTCATTCCACTTATTTAAACTTTTCATTAAATACATTTTTCCATACAATTCCTCTAAACTTTCCACCCTCCAGTTTATACATGTCTGCATATTTAAAAAAAAAAAATGCCACCCTGGTTAAATAACTTGATATACTTAAAAGCTATTATCATATCCCCTTTACCTTCTCTACTCCAAGCTATACATGGTTAGATCCTGTATTATTTCTTGGTATGTTGTGTGACACAAGCCATACACCATTCTAGTTGCTCTTCTTTGTACAGTCTCTAATATATTTTTATGTCCTTCTGGAAATATGGCCTCCAGAACTAAACACACTATTCCTCTCCCCAAGAAACAAAGCATCTGATTTAACGCCTTTAACAGCACCTCAGACCGAATTCTCTGGTCAGTCTCTACAAGCCCATATCCCAGTTATCCCTAAAAAATATAAAGGTCTTACCCAATGTTCTAGTTATAGACCAATCTTCCTCCTTAATGTGGACTTGAAACTATTTGCAAAATGACTAGCTAATATATCTCCCTAACATTATACATTGTGACCAGGTTGGATTTGTCCCAGGCCAAAAGGCACGAGACAGTACCACCAAAATAATTAACATCCCCTATTACCTGTCACAATCAGCTACACCTGTCCTACTACTTTCTAAAGATGTGGAAAAGGCACTTGACAGGGTTAGTTGGTGCTCTCTTAGGGGTGTCCTTTCCCATCTAAATTTGGGGCCTATTTGCACCCAATGGATTCTAGCTCTCTACACTACTCCCTCTGCCAGACTCCCTAAAAATGGCTCCCTCTCTGACACCTTTCATATTTCAAATGGTACTCGCCCGCTTTAACCACTCTCTCATTTAATGTTTGTCTTATGCCTGGAGGCCCTGGCCTGTACTATTCAGACAAACATGTACATCTCTGTGGGATTTATATTAGGAATCAGGAATACAAACAAGCCCTTTTTGCTTATGACCTTTTGGCACGTTTCCAACAACACAACTTCCCTACCAGTTCTCATGTGGGAATTTCAGCATTTTGGTCTGTTTGATTTTAAAATCAGTTGGAGAAAGTCCAATGCACTTCAGATTAATCTCCCCCAAGGAGTTATAGATAGTTCAGTACCATCCTTTTCCTTCCAATGGAGTGAATCTTACCTACGTTATCTTGGAATATCACCACTGACCCCACCCTACTATTTAAAAATAACTTCCCCAATGCTCCTAACAACGAAAACTGACCTCACTGTTTGGTCACCTAGAAACTTTTCATGCTTTCAAATAAACATCCTCAAAATGAATGTTTTCCCCTAAACTTTCATACCAACTACAAACCCTCCCCCATACACATTCCAACCCTTTTTACTCAGTTTCAGCAGTTGTGCCATAACTACAGCTGGAGGAAAAATAAAAAAAAAAGACCCCCTTCGTAAATAGAACACAATGTTTGCCATGAAAGATAATGGTGGTCTGCAACTCCCAAATCTACATGCTTATTATGATGCATTTCATCTGAGTCGTATTATCAACTAGACAGACCACTGTCAAGCAGTGGGTCAAAGTGGTGAACCTCGGCTTTGACACTTCATTGCACATAGCAACTTAGTTACCCAACATACCTCACTCATCTCATCAGACGATCGGTCCCACTCTGATAGCTTGAAAGAAACTAACTTATTGAAAGAGTGGTCGTTACCCCTCACCTCTACTCCCCAGCAATTCTCCCCCATTTCTCAAAACCTGGACTAACGCCGGTCTCTTTAGGGTAGGCCAACTGATGGATTTAATAAGTCTGCTTCCTTTCCAACCTTTGGAAGAGCAATATGGTCTTCTTGCTGGGGAGCAATGCACTTACCTGCAGCTTAGACATTTCATTCAGAAAGTGTTGAGTCCCAATTTGAGTTACTCTTCTCCCAGCCTGACTTACCAGCACATCATTACTACCCTGTATAAGGTGTGCTTCTCTACTGAGCACACCTTTATGCAGGCATGGAATAGAGAACTAGCACCCCCCCCCCCAC